>CAUYUJ010021459.1:150000-175000 GCA_963575745.1 Prorocentrum cordatum
TAACCCTTCCGCACCCTGGAAGCGTTACCTGGCACCAGGAGCCCTCCTTTGTGTCCGGATGCTAAAGCTATCGTTCGGTTATTTCGGCCCCTCGGAATATCGAATAAAAAATGCGGTGCTACGATATCGCCGGGGGGGTTCTTAAATGCTTCCTGGGGTTACCCCATGTACACATGATGTGCAATTGATTTGGTTCAGTGTAAAAGATTCACGGTTCGTGGTGCAACCTATGTGCAATCAATGTCGTGCGATCTATGTTGTGCAAGTGACGTGGTGCAATATATGTTGTACAGCTCCTTTGCCGAATTTGTACCTGTTACCTCCAATGCTCGCGCAATCATCCCACCCACCCACCCGCAACTTGGTTTGTAAAACCCATGCGGGAGCGATTGCGATGAGTGCTTGGTGTTGGCTGGTGCATCTCTGCGGCCGCGCTAGCCCGCGCACGCTTGCGCGCGCAGCAGCCAGCCAGGTTGGCGCGACCGACAGCAACGACGGGGCAGCCAGCGACGGCGCCAATGCTGATCTCGCCGACGGCGATGACGGCGTCTTCGCGTCGGTGATGAAGGTTTTGGAAGGAGTTCGAAATGCGCGCGCGGCAGACACGCGAGAGTGGCCCACCTAGTATTATTTGACACAGGCCGTGCCACCCCAGCACGCGCGCAAAGGCGTTCCAACGATTTGGACATGTGCGCGCGCGAAGCCCCTTTGGTAGCATGTTATGAAAGTTCTGAAACAATTTTATTGGTTTTCTCAAGAATTCGCAAGACCTCGCGTGCAAGTTTGTTTCGTCCATGCGTCGTTGCATATTTTTGGGGCACTCGATTTTCACATCCTCAACCCACCGGCAATGTTTGAAGCATGTCGGCAGCGCACGCGACGACGCGCGCGTGCGCACCTCATCTCGCTTTTGGAAAGGACGTTTTGCAAACTTATGTTTCTTGATGAGCGAATGCGTGCGCATATTCTTTTTGCTGAGGATGACGGAGGGGGGCGATACCGGCCTGGCTGGGAAGGTACGAATTCATATTTTGGACGGACGATGGAACAGGTTCATATGCAAATTGTAATACGAAAAAGGTAGGCCAATAATCCCAGGGGGTTGAATCTATTCTCTTTTTAAATGGGAGAATCTTCGTGGAACAACCTGTGTGGTGCAACTTGAATGTACATATATATATATATATATATATACATATATATATAAATATATATATATATATATATATAATATATATATATGTATTCATTCCTCTTCCTATATTTTTGCAAGCCCGGGGGGGGGGGGAAAAAACCCTCCCCCCCCCCAAATTTGGATCCCCGGGATCTGGGGTTCTCGGGCTCCCTTGGACGTCCTTGGAAAAGGTCACCTGGCTTTCTGGGTCTCCACAAGCGCCTTGCCAGCAGACCCAGAGCGATCAGAGGGGTCATCAGAAAGGTTCAAGGGAGGCCCCAGACAGCACAAGAGCGCTCCAAGAGGAACTCCAATTGCTTCCGGACGGCCCAGAAGACCCCCAAGGCACCCCAAAAAGCTTTCCAAGGGGCCTTCACAACACACAAATCGTGCCATTCCCTTGTAAAACCTACGATTTTAGCATATTCGCCTTTCGGATTTCATCAGTTTTCAAGACGGCTTCAAAGCCCTCGAGATCGCCTCAAGACGGCCCAAAAGGCCCCCAAGAAAGCTTCAAGACGGCCGAGCCAGGCCCCACGATCGCCCAAGAGAGCCCCAAGACAGCCCATAATGGACCCAAGAGGCCCCCCAAGGGCTCCCAGCACAGACCCACAAGGGCCATGGGAGGTCCCCGGAAGTGCCCAAGATGGGTCCAAAGATGGCTCCAGCGGGCCCGAGCTTCCCAAGACGGCCCAAGAAGGCCCCAGGACGGCCCATGAAGGTGCCAAAACGGCCCACGAGGGCCCCGAAAACACCCATTGGTCATCGTCGTCGCCGTCGCTGCCGTCATCGTCGTCGTCGTCGTCGTCGTCGTCGTCGTCGTCGTCCTCGTGGCCGGGAGGGGCGCCCCAGGAGGGCGCCAGCCGTCCACACGTCGTCGTCGTCGTCCCTTTCGTCGTCGTCGTCGTCGTCGTCGTCGTCGTCCTTTTCGTCGTCGTCGTCGTTCGTTGTCGTAATCGTCGTCGTTATCGTCGTCGTCCCCGTTTCGGCCAGCCCGCCGGCTTTGCTCGGCCCGGCCCGGCCGGTAACTTAGGAGGAGGATGAGGAGAGGAGGAAGAGGATGTGGACCAGTAGAACACGAATAAGAAAATGAAGAAACAGGAAGAGGAAATTATACGCAAGGGGAAAGCGGAGGACGAGTGGCGAGTGGCACCCAGACAGAAAACGAGGAGGGGGAGGAGGAAGAAGGAGTCGTGAGATCCGCTTCGCCCGGGTATGCTCACAACTCCCACCTCGGAATCGCTTTGCCTCGCAGTGGTCCCGCCATTTTCGCCTGAGACATCCTCGCAACTCTGGAGTCCGAGAAGCCCTGGCCTGAGGTGTTCAGGCCAATTTCGCCTGAGACAGTCTGGCAAGTCTGACTTCGGAGGTGCCATGCACCATGGTGGTTAGCCTACTTTCGCCTACGACTTCTCGTAACTCTGGATTTCGGGATGCCCTGAGCTGAGGTGTTCAAACCACTCTTCGCTTGAGACTTCCTCGCAAGGCTGACTTCGGAGATGTCCCGCCCCATAGTGCTCGGGCCAGTTGCGCCTAAAACATCCTCGCAACTCTGACCTCGGAGGTGCTCTACCCCAAGGTGGTCCGGCCACTTCCGCATGCGACACCCTCGCAACTCTGCGTCCCGGGATGTCCTAAACTGCGGTGTTCCGGTCACTTTCGCCAGAACCATCCTCGCAACTTTCGGTTCCGAGATGCCCTGAGCTGAGGAAATCAGACCACTGTGGCCTGAGACCTCCTCCGAACTCTGACCTCGGAGAAGCCCTGCCCCAAGGTGGTCCAGCCACTTCCGCTTTGAGACTTTCTCGCAACTCTACGTTCCAGGGCTCCTTGAGCTGAGGTGTTCGAGTCACTTTCGCTAGAAACGTTCTCGCAACTCTGGGTTCCGAGATGCCCTGCCTCATGGTATTCCG
Source organism: Prorocentrum cordatum (assembly GCA_963575745.1). Lineage (NCBI taxonomy): Eukaryota > Dinophyceae > Prorocentrales > Prorocentraceae > Prorocentrum > Prorocentrum cordatum. The sequence goes on from CAUYUJ010021459.1 coordinate 153,088, forward strand.
CCACTCTCGCTTGAGACATCCTCGCGTCACTGAGTTCCGGTCTGTCCTGAGCTGAGGTGTTCAGGCCGTTTTCGCTTGAGACATCCTCGCAACTCTGAGTTCCGGCATGTCCTGAGCGGAAGTGTTCAGACCATTTTCGCTTGAGACATCCTCGCACACTGACCTCGGCGATGCATTGTCCCATGGTCATCTGGCCATTTTCGCCTGAGACCCTCGCATCTTTCAATTGCGAGATGCCCTGAGCAACTGGTCAGGCCACTACCGCCTGAGATACGCATGTGTATGCGAACCCATAGTTATGTACATATAGACATATATACACACATATGGGCGTGCACCGACAAAGCACGTACGAGTTGCATATGCATGTTCATACCCTTACACGCATACATTTATCTGTACATATGTACGCTGTATACACACATACAACAATGTAAGTATATTGTATCCACCTAGACACACACACATACATACATATATATATACGGAACGTGCATGCTCGTGCGCGTGAATACATGCATGCGCGCATGTACGCACGCACGCATTCCGCTTGCGTGCGGAACTCAAAGGACCAAGGTGCATGGCGCGCAGCGCCAATGCAACCTTGTATACATATATATATATATATATATATATAATATAGGCGGTGCAAACTACGCGGTGCAATATATGTGGGGCGACCTATGTTGTGTAATACGGGTTGTGCACTCTACGTGCTGCGATCTATGTTGTAAAAACTTATTTGTGCAATGCATGTGGCCGGTCCTGGAAACCCTGAATCCAAACATGTTGCCATCTCTGTCGGGCGCATGTTATACTATCGCCTCCTTCGGCTGGCCTTCCGCCTGCTTCCGCCAGCGGAGGTAGCCTCGTTTTACGTCAGCTGCTTTCCGCCGATCTTCCGCCGCCTTCCGCTGACAACTCGTTTGACCATCGAACGCGAGGTCCGTTCTGGAACGCCCCACGTGGTGCAATCTATGAGGCACAGTAGATGTTATGCAACCTACGCGGTGCCATCTATGCGGTGCAGCTTTTAAAGAGCAAACGAGTTGACACATCCCGCGCTCTTGCAAACATCCCACCCACCACCCCGCAACTTGGTTTGCAATACTCATGCGGTGGCGATTCCGATGCATGCTTGGCGTTGGCTGGTGCATCTCCGCGGCCGCGCCAACCCTTGCACGCGCGTGCCGCGGCCAGACAGTTTGGCGCCACCGACGCGGCCGCGGTAGCGCTGACCGCTGGGCACATCCCAGCAGGAATTTCACTTCGACTCGGCGATTTGGGCGGGCCCGATACCAAGGCAAACCCGACAACGGTAGACACGATGATGATAATAGCGATGCTGGCGAAGATGCTGACACCGACGAAGGCGCGGCCAGTGACGGCGCGGATGTGATCACGCCGGTGACGATGACGGCGTCCTCGCGTCGGTGATGAAGGTTTTGGAAACAGTTCGACATTCGCGCGCGGCCGACGCGCGAGAGTGGTCCGTATGGTTTTATTTGATTCGGGTCGTGCCCCCCTGGCACGCGCAAAAGCGTGCGAATGACGTCTCCATGCGGCGCCAGAGACCCGTTTGGCAGAATTCCATCACCATGTTGAAAAACATCTATGGTTTTCCCAAGAACGCGCAAGAGCGCGAGCGCACGCGTTTTTTGAAAACTGATGCTGCGAAACCATGTGTTGTGTTATAAGTGTCGGACAGTCGGTTTTGAATTCGTTACGGAACGCAGATTTCTGACGGATTCCGACATGCGCGCGCGACGACGCACGCGCGTGCACTTCGTCAAATATGTTGCAAAGGATTCGCGCGACGGCACGCGCGCAAAAACGTTCGAACGATATCGACATGCGCGCGCCCGAAATCCTTTCAGTAACATTCTTCAGCCTGTTGGAAAACGATTGCTGTCTTAAGAACTGACAACGACGTGCGCGCACGTTTGTTTTGACAATCCGTGTTGCGAAACCATGTGTGTTGATTTTACTTAATGTTGGACAGTCGATTGTGGAACCATTACGAAACCAAATGTTCTTGAAGGATTTCGGCATCCGCGCGCGACGACGCGCGCGTGCGCACTTAGTCGTTTTTTTCGGCAAGGGATTGTTGACAACCGATGCTTGTTGGATGAACGAGTGCGCGCGCATAGGATACCTGTGCAGAGGACGACGGGGGGGGATGCGATACCGGCCTGCCTGGGATGGTACGAGTTCATGTTTATGACTACCTACCAGACAACCCCAACCCAACCCGAAGACTCGAATTTCGGGTTGGGGGGGGTATGGGCTCCATATGTGTTTTTTCGATGTTCCCGGACCCCCCCCCCACTAGAAATCGAGGGTAAATCTGAGCCTTCGGGTTGGGTTGGGGTGGTTTGGTGGGTGGTGAGTTTAGGATGGACGATGGGGCAGGATCATTTGTAAATTGCAATACGAAAAAGGGGATCGATGATCCCGGGGGCGAGTATTCTCTCTTTGTTTAGAAGAACCTGTGCGAGGCGGCGGCGGGGCAGCGACGGCGACCGCGGAGCCGCCAGACCGACCCCCAGGCCCAGACGACGGGCGGCGACGAGGCGGCAACGAGCCAGCGACGGCGACCACGGAGCCGCCAGACCGACCCCCATGCCCAGACGACGGGCGGCGACGAGGCGGCGGCGGGGCGGCGATAACGACCGCGGAGCCGTCAGACCGACCCCAGGCCCAGACGACGAGCGGCGACGAAGCGGCGACGGGGCGGCGACGGCGACCCTGGAAACGCCAGACTGATCCCCAGGCCCAGTTCCCTTAGAGCCAGGGGGATGCAACAACCCCTGAATACAAGCAGTGTTTGGGGGAACTGGCGCCGCATACCGCACACCACATATATCGGACCACGTCGATTCCCTTTTTTCAACTGAAAGAGTAGACTCGGCCTCCCCGGGATTACCCCCCCCTTTCGTATTGCAATGTATTTCTGATTCTGCCCCATCGTCCATCCCAAATTCGAATTTACACTATCCCGGGGGCCGGTATCGGGCCCCCCCGCTATCCGCTTCAAGAAATGATTATACGCACGCCCCCGTTTATCACACACCAGCAGTATATATATATATATGTATGTTTTTATATGTATATATATATATGTATGTATATATGTATGTATATATGTGTGCATATATGTATGTATGTATGTATATATATATATATATATATATCCCTATACGCAATGGATAAATAAACACACACGTGCGCGCCGTCGCGCGCGCCTGCCGGAATCCGTCAAACACCGACGGTTTCGTAAGGATTGCACAATCGACTGTCCAAAAACATGAAAAATACGTTTCGCAACACGAATTTTCAAAACAAATCCGCGCGCGCTCTTGCGAATTCTAAAGGAAACCACAGGTGTGTCAACATGTTCAGAAAACGCTGCCCAACGGGCTTCGCGGGCGCGCGTGCGGAAATCAGTCGAACGTTTTTGCGCGCGTGCCGTCGCGAGAATCCTTTTTTCCAACACATGAAACGAAGTTCACACGCGTTTTTTTGTGTTTGGTGTTTGTCTGTATATATATATATAAATGTATATAAAATAAATAACAAAACAAGGAAAACGTAGGTTGCTTCGCGGTTCCAAAACCGAATGTCCAAAACACATTTAAAAAACACGGGTTCGCAGCGTCCGTTTTCAAAAATAGCGCGCGCTCACGCTATTGCGAATCATTAAGAAAAACCATCGGTTTTCACCATGTTCATCAAATTCTGCCACGCGGGCCTCTGGCGCCGCATGCCGACATCATTCGCACGCCTTTGCGTGCGTGTTGGGGGGGTGCACGACCCGAGTCACATGTTACCACGCGGGCCACTCTCGCGCGCCGGCCGCGCGCGCTTTTCGAACTCCTTCCAAAACTTTCATCACCGACGCGAAGACGCGGTCATCGTCGTCTGCGTGATCAGCATCGGCGCCGCCACTGGCCGTGCCGTCGTCGTTGCCAACATCGCCACCAACATCGCTAATATCATCATCGCGCCTGCCGTTGTCGACGTCGCCATGATACCACGCCCACCCAATTCGCCGACTCGCACTGAAGCGCCCGCCGGGGTGCCCAGCGGAGGACGCCAGCGCGGCCGCGTCGGCCGCTCCAAACTAGCTGGCCGCTGCGCGCGCGTGCTTGGGTTGGCGCGGCCGCAGAGATCCACCAGCCAACGCCAAACTTGCATCGTAATCGCCATCGCGTGCGCTGTGCAAGTCAAGTTGCGGATGGGTGGTTGGGATGTTTACAAGAGCATGGGCCCGTGCGCGTCGCCGCGCGCGCATGTCAAAACCCGTGAAACAAAAAAGACGAAAAAACCTTCGGTGTCGTAAGGATTCCGACACCGACTGTCCAAATAACCATCGGTTCTTTGACATCTTCAGGAAATGCGACCAAACGGGTTTCGCGCGCGCGCGTCGAAATCGGTCGGACGCCCTTGCGCGCGCGCCGTCGTGGGAATCTGTTGCAAACGTTTGACGAAAAGCGCGCGCGCATCGTCGCGCGCGCATGTCGAAATCCGCCGCAGCCTTCGGTTCCGTAGCGATTTCAAAGCCGAGCGTCCCGAAAACATAGGAAACACACGTGCTTTCGCAAAGTGTACAACAAGCATGTCCATCGAATTCTGTCACACGGGCCCCTGGCGCCGCATGCCGAAGTCATTCGCGCGCCCTTGCGCGCGTGCTGGGGGGGGGGGACACGATGCGTGTCATATAATTCCATGCGGGCCACTCCCGCGCGTCGGCCGCGCGCGCCTGTAGAACTCGTTCCAAAACCTTCATCGCCGACGCGAGGACGCCGTCATCGCCGTCGGCGTGGTCAGCATCGGCGCCCGCACTGGCCGCGCCTTCGTCGTTGTCAACATCGTCACCAGCATCGCTACTATCATCATCGTGTCTACGATTGTCGACGTTGCCACGGTATCGCGCCAGCCCAAATCGCCGACTCGCACTGCAGTGCCCGCCAGGATGTGCCCAGTGGTCAACGCCACCGCGGCCGCGTCGGCCGCGCCAAACTAGCTGGCCGCTGCGCGCGCGCTTGGGCTGGCGCGGCCGCAGAGATGCACCAGCCAACGCCAAGCACCCATCGCAATCGCCACCGCATGGGTGTTGTAAACCGAGCTGCGGGTGGGTAGGTGGGATGTTTGCAAGCGCATGGGATATGACAGCACGTTTGTGCAAGAAAGTGCACCACATAGTTTACACCACATGAATGCACCACATATATTCCACCACGTAGCCCGCAATCCATCTATTGCACCACCGACATTGCACCGCATAGCTCGCACCTCATAGGCTACACCATTAAAACACAAAAAATCGCAGATATTACATAGTTCACCCCACATCCATTGCAGCGCATTGGTGAAACAACTGACGCTAGCACCACAACTATTGCACTACATAGGCTTCGCCGCATACATTGAACCACGTGGCTTGTACCACAAAAGGTCATATTGCATGTTTTGCATCACGTGGCTTGCACTGCGTAGCTCACACCCCATAGATCGCACTACGTAGATGGCACCACATATAATGCATCGCATAGCACACACAGCATAGATGAATGAGTTAGCGCCTACACCATACATTGCACCACATACCTAACACAACATATAATGTACCACGTAGCATTCACCACGTATCTTACACCACATCGCTTGCACCATGTCGATCGCACCACATGGCTACAACCATATAGCTTGCACCATAAAGCTTGCACCACCTCGAATGCTAGATGAAAGCGCCGTTTGGGGCCCAGGCTGGCTAACATCTTCCTATCGATCGGTTTCCCTATGTGTCTATCGGGCTCGCATAGTACGTATACACGGGCGGGACAACGATGGGACAGTCATGGGAATACCGCTTGGCAACCACGGGCAACCACGCGACAACGACGGGGGGACGATCACGGGCCGCGGGACAAACGCGGGAACACCACCGAACAACCGCGGGACAACCACGGGGCATCCACGCGACAACCACGGGACAACGACGGCTTGCAAATGGGACATCGATCGAAGTGTCTATATTCCGATCCCATTCGCAATCTATACGCCGGTGCCACTTCATTGCGATCTCACTATACATTGGCCTCGTCCTCAATACATTCCTATCTTCCCATCGGGCTACCACGAGGCAACGACGGGGCTACCACGGGTCAGCCGCGGGACAATCGCGGCACAACCACAGGACAACCACCAGACAGCCACAAAGCAACCATGAGAAAACCAGGTTACAACCACGGGACAACCATGGGACAGCGAAGAGAGACCCATGGGACAACTGCGGGACAACCGCGGGGCAACTGCGGGACAACCGCGGGGCTGCCGCAAGACAACCACAGAACAACCATGGGATAAGCACAAACTAGCCAGAGAACAGCCACTGGACAGCCGCGCGACGACCACGGGACAACCACGAGACAGCCGAGGGACAAGCACGGGATAGCCAGGGGCCAACCAAAGACCAAGCAGGGCGGGGAAACCGCGGAGCAACCACGGAACAACCACAATACAACCACGGGACAACCACGGAACAACCACGGGTCACGCGAGGGACAGCCACGGAACAAGCACAGAACAACCGCGGGTCAACCACTGGACAATGCCGGGGCAAGCGAGGGACAACCACTGAACAACCACGGGACAACCAGTGGACAACGACGGGACAACTCTGGGAGCGCTCTGGCGCACGGGGTCCCGACTCTTGCTGGCGTGATCTGAACCTAGCTAGTGTGAGACCTCTGGTAACTTCCCCTTGCACGCACGCGCGTCATTCACGAAACGAACCGACACCGAACATGATGTCCTCATTTGGGGACGGCGTTCCTCTTCGATCTCACCGTCCCGACCTCCGATTCCTTTCTCAAAGCTTTGGGCCAGTGTCTTTTTCTCGCGGATTCCATGCGCAATGCCCCAATGAGGGTCTGACCTTGGACAGCCTTTTCAGCGGTTCCTTGCTACACCATGTAGTTCGGCTTCACAGCAAAAGGCTCAAGCGAGGCAGTTACGTAGTCACCCCTGCCTAAAGCATGCTAGCAACACTTCTTCAGCAGGGGCTTTGGTCCCGATTTCTACGGACGGAGCAACTATTCCTCCTCGCTTCTACGCAATATCGCAGCCTTCCCTTTTGTAATGCAGGCTGTCGTCTTATGTTCGTCGCGGGCATGTTACATCTGGTCTCCAGGATGAACCGCAGTGCGGCCTCCTTACTCCATATTCACGTGCATCAATTCGACAGAGTTTTCCGCGACGAGTTCTTACTACATGGTCCCGAGGGACACATCACAAAGGCTGTGATTGCGCTGATGATTGCGACTTGCGACTGCTATCGCCTTTGTCTGATTGATCCCCCGTTGGTCCATGGGTTCCGTCCTACAGGGTTCCACCCTTACTTGCCCTGTCTGTCATACTCACCGTCCTCCCTCACATCATTCGACACTGACTCAACCTGGCTGCTAGATTCTCTGCGGTCAAGAACCGGATGTGGCCCTTGATTGCTCTGTTTGTGGAACTTCAAGTCGTCGCCTACAGGGTCCGGCCCGTAGTTTGTTACATTCCCGTCGTCGCCCATTCAGGCCTGCCCTCACTTCCACTGTCCGTTGGACACTCCGTCGTGGGCCACAGGGCCCCACCCTCGCTTGCTCTCTCTTTTGGCTTCCCGGCTTCGCCCGCACCCCGCCGTTCGTACGACCCGGTGCCATGCGGAATTTGGAATGCGAAGTAGCTTGAACGAGCCACGCTGGCTGTGAACGGACTGGGACGGTCGCCGGAAAAACGGCTGCGAACAGCTCTGGAGCGCTGCGCAGGGCCATGAGGAAGCTGTGAAGGAGCTATGCTTCCTCCTTCTCATGACCCTTTCCATCTTCCTTTTGATCCATATCCTCCTCCTCCTCCTCCTCCTCCTCCTCCTCCTCCTCCTCCTCCTCCTCCTCCCCGTGCCTCCCTCTTCCTTCTCGTCCTCCTCCTCCTCTTCCCCTCATACGCTTCAGCATGTGGCGTTCTTCCTCCTCCTTTTGCTCTCTATCTCCTCCTCCTCCCCCTCCTCCTCCTTCTCCTCTTCATCCTCCTCCTCCTCCTCATCCCCCTTTTAATGATGCTCCTCTTCCTCCGTGACCTCCTGTGTCGCTGTCAATGCCTTGCAAGACTCAAATTCCCAGCCGCCTCGTTGCCATTGTCGTTGCATGCCTCGTGCAGAAGTGGCAAGAGGGCTCCAGGCAGGCCCTGCCTCTGAAATCTCCGATAACGCCCTCCCTCGACCTGCCTCCTCCTCCTCCTCGTCCTCCACCACCAACTCCTGCTCCCTCCCTCCTCCTCCTCCACTCCCTCCTCCTTCTCCTCCACCTCCACCACCAGCTCCTCCTCCTCCTCCTCCCTCCATCCCCTCCTCCTCCTCCTCCTCCTCCTCCTCCTCCTCCTCCTCCTCCTCCTCCTCCTCCTCCTCCTCCACACTTCTCCTCCTACTCCTCCACCGCCTCCCTCCTCCTCTTCCACCCCCATCTGCCCCATCCCCTTATCCCCCGTATCCCCCCTCCCTTCCCCCCCCCCTTCCTTGCATCGCCCTCCTCCTCCTCCTTCGCCCTCCCCACTGCCGCCATCGTGGAATTCGTCGTCGAAGTCGACGTCGCGGGCGGAGGCGGCGGCGGCGGCGGCAAGGTCCGCGGCGCCATGCTGCTGTTCTCCGGGTTGCAGAGGGGCCAGTTGCTGAAGCACTTGTCGAGGATCCCCTTCACCGTGGCCGAGGGGGCTGGGACGAGGGGAAGGGGAGGAATGGGAGAAGGAGGCAGCAGAGAAACAGAGAGAAGGAGGAGGGGGGGAGGGAACGGATGAGGATGTGGACAGGGTGAGAACGGGGGGGGGCAAGTATGACGAGGGGAAGATGGGGAGGAGCGTGAGGGAGGGAGGGAGGGGAGGGAAGGAGTAGGAGGTGGCGGACCAGTGTAAACCTAAGGCTCACCAACGATATTGGAATAATCCCACCCTCCAAGTTCCCTCTCCATAGGCCCCTGCAAGGATTCATTTCCACTGAAGGAAATGCCCAGTTCGGAGACAAACGTTTGAAGATCCTGTACAACCAGAACACCCTTCAACGCTGCTAATCAGCCTGACTGATGCGTCGTGACGATCCAGAATCGCGCAAGAACGCCACTCCTGGGACTTGCACACCGCGAATCAACGAAACTGTTGCGACCAGAAAATCGTCAGTCGCTACAACAAACTAGTTCTAGTACCTTAACCATAAGAAACCGTGAAATTCTTGCAACATATGCATTAAAAACGAATGTGCGCGGCGCTGGAACGAGAACCACATTTTGAAAAGGAACCGAGGTCAATCCGTGAAGCTCTTGCAATTTTGTAAAACAAGTATGCGCTGCGCTACGGCGAGACCCACATTTTGAAGACCGCCCACCCTCAATCCGTGAAGCTCTTGCAACTGTTTACAAAGAGTGCGCGCGGCGCTACTGCAAAAACCACATGTTGAAAACCAACCGTCCTCAATCCGTGAAGCTCTTGCGAACTTCAAAGAAAAGACTCATGTGTTGAAAACCGCCCACACTCCATCTGTGAAACCATTGCTAATGTTGGCTTCAGGGTCATGAGTGGTGAAGATGTCTCCAGCGAAGCGCCCGACCAGTCCTTTCGACCAGCCTCGGGGTGCGACAGGGAGGAATGACTTGTATGGAAAATAAATGGAGGAGGAAATCGCCGCTTAGGCTCTCTGTGTCCGCCCTCTGGGCGGCCTCACGGGAGCAGTGCTTTTCCGTTCGGAGGAAAATAACTACATAAAGATAAAAGTTTGGCACTCCGCGCGGATTGCTTGGATCTGCGCTGGGCCCCGCAACCTGGCGCGCGGAGCGCGCCAGGGGCGGCGCTGGAGGCGCCGCCAGGGGGGCCCAGCGCGGATCCAAGAAACCCGCGCGGAGCGCCAACAATTTATGTTAGTGGTATTTTTCTTCGTCGGTATCCGTGGCTGTGGATTTCGCCAGCGTTCCCTGGCTTGCTTGCCCCCACAATGCCCCCCTCGCGTGGGTTGGCGCACGCTCACTCGGGTTTTCCAGCCTCCCTGGCTTTCAACCGCTGGCAGCAAGCCAGTGGCGTTCTCTGCGAACCTTCTCTCCCTTGCCAGAGCAAATGATCCCCGGGCCAGATTACCATCCAAAGGCACATGCACATGCCGACGATCGACGACGATGACCTTTCCTCCTCTTCCACTTCGTCCTTCTCCTCACAGGCCCCGCCTCGACTACGGTGATGCATGTTTTGTAGAGGCCACGGCGACACGCTTTGCCGTGCAAGCGGATAATGTGTCGCCCCCTCCCACGGGGCAAATGGCTCGGAACGAATCAGGCCGTGGATGCTTGGGGCCGGGTGCGTCGATAGCGCGTCGCACCGAGGCGTGGTGGTCCAGAATCGGCGGAGCGACGCGCTACCCCAAAAAGTTCCGAATCGCAATTACCTTACGTTTTCATCCATCCTCGCCTCGTGTTCGTAAAACCTCTCCTCCCCGTCGGTATTACAACCACCACCACACTTGTTATCATCAAAATCATCACCACCGCCGCCGCCGCCGCCACCGTCATCATCATCATCATCATCATCATCATCATCATCATCATCATCATCATCATCATCATCATCATCATCAGCAGCAGCAGCAGCAGCAGCAGCAGCAGCATCAACATCAGCATCAACATCATAATTTCGGACAGCAACACCATCATAATCATCATCGTCATCACCAGAATCACCATCTTCATCACCATCATCACCATCATCATCATCATCATCATCATCATCATCATCATCATCACCATCACCATCACCATCACCATCACCATCATCATCACCATCATCATCATCATCATCATCATCATCATCATCATCATCATCATCATCATCATCATCACTACCATCATTCCCCTAATCATCTTCACCCTCATCCTCATCATCATCCTCATCATCATTCCCAACATTTTTGGTAGCGAACTGCCGGCACTGCCCCGCACATGCATCGACAACCCCGCAGCTGCGCTGGGGACCCCAGCCGGATTGTGCCGGCGGATTCGCGAAGATTTCGCGCAGGAAACCAAAAGAGAAAGGAATAGGAGGAGGAGGAGGAGGAGGAGGAGGAGGAGGAGGAGGAGAAGGAGGAGGAGGAGGAGGAGGAGGAGGAGGAGGGACCCAGGAGGACCCCCCAGGATAGCCCCCGAAGGCCTCAGGAAAGCTCCCAAAAGCGCCCCCGGCGCCTGGGCGGGAAGCGCATGTGGACAGAGGCCAAAATGTGCTTCCCGCTCAAGCCCCAGCGCCAAAAGGGGCCCCTTCGGAAGGCCGCCCGGGGCCCCCCCGAGAGGCCCACGAGGGGGGACAAATAATACACCTGCTCGAATTCCTTTCTAGCTCGTGTCAAAACCTGGGGCAAGCTGCTTTAACATGTTTAGCGCAAGCGTGTGCGCAAACGGCCTTAACAGTTTTGACGCCGGCTGCGCCGCGACTGCTGGCCACTCATTGCGCGACGGAGAAAACCCGCTCGCAGAACCAAGGCCTGCAGAAAGCAACGGGGCGCGCCATACGCACGTAGACGGGTGGAGGAGGCCGAAAGGGGGAGTGCCCTAAGGTACAAGAAAGGAGGCCGAAAGGAAGCCGAAAGGGGGCCGAAAGAAGGCCGAAAGGCCGAAAGGAGGCCGAAAGGGGGAGGCCGAAAGGAGGCCGAAAGGGGGAGGCCGAAAGGAGGCCGAAAGGAGGCCGAAAGGGGGAGGCCGAAAGACGGGCACACGAATGGGCGGGAAAGAAACGCGCCCGAAGGGCTGCATTCGCGGCTGGCTGTCTCCGCTACGTCAGGGCGCCCGCGGGCGGCTCGCACGGGCGGAGGCGGGCTAGAGCCCGGGCCAACACGCCAAGCTCATGCGCGCCGCGCGCCTGGCGATCTCAGCGCCCAGGTTGCGCAATAATAAACGCAGCACGCCCTTTTGAGGCGCGCGCTCGCGCCGCCCGACGACCCGCCTCGCGATGGCGCGGATCGCGGTGAGCGCGACAGGGTGCGAGCGGCAGGAGTTCGTCCAGACCGCCGGCGTGTAGACGACGCTCTGGGCGGCAAGCTCATTCGCGAAGGGCTCGCGCTCACGCGTTTTCCTCTGGTGCATCGCCTCAGCCGCGTCCCCGACACTCGCGGCCTCCACGGAGGTGGTTCCTACGTCCAGCGCCGCCGCGCGGCCCGACAGGATCGCGGGAGAAAACGCATCGGCGGGCCAAAGCGCTGGACGGGAAGGGATCAACCACAGAGGCTCCTTCTCGGTGGCATCGTCAGCTGCCAAGGAGAAGTCGTAGAGCAAGTCGCGCGCGGCGTTGTGGCCTCGAGTGGCCTCGCCCATGGCGCAGCAAGACACGTGCCCGCCGCCGGAATCGAGCACCGCCTACCCGCGCTTGCCTCACGCGCAGGCGTCGGTTGGCCCCCCGGCTCCGATGCGAACCTGGACGGCCTCCGCGAACTCGTCGTTGTCCAACGCCCGCCCGTGGGCGTGGGAGAGGCACCGCAGCCGCGCGTGGTCCGCGTCGGGGTGGGCCAAGTCCTCGAGGCGGCGGCGCGCGTGGCAGGAGCCGCTGTCGAACGCTGGCGACTGCGAAAAGCAGCCTCTGCAGCCGGGGGCAGCGCGCGGCCCCGCGCGCATCGGGGTGCTCGTCGCCCTCAGCGCCCGCGTCTGGCAGCAGGCCAGCTGCGGCAGAGGCCGTCCCTCGCATGGCGTCGCCGCGGGGCTCGGACCCGTCTCCCACCTGCTGGGAAGCGTCCGCCCCGTCCTGCAGCCGCTGCCACGTCCGGCCGGCGCTCTGAAACCCATCCAGCACGTGCCCCCGGATTTCGCCCGCGCGCTCTTCGGCGTCGTGGCGAGAAAGGCGTTGGCCGCAGCGTTGCTGCGAGCGTCGTAGAGCTGCAGCAGGTCCGCTGCGCGTCCGCGGACGGCTTCCTTAAGGCTGCGCATGGCCAGCGCGAGCGGGCGCGCCGCCGCGCGGCTGCCTGCGAACGCTGGCAGCGCGACTTCGCGGGCCGCCCGGAATCTGAAGCCACCGCGCGCCGCCGCGGCGGAGCCCTGCCACCGCGCCGCGCCAGGCAGAGCCCCTCCGAGTGCGTCCTCGACAGCGCTCTGGAGGTCCCTGTCGAAGGCTGCCGCGAGTGCGCCATGTATCTTGTCACCGTCACACCGCAGCGCTTAGGGCAGCTTCGATGCGCCCGCGCACCTCCTCGTGAAAACCAGCTCGGTGCCCGCGTGGTCGGTCTCAGCGGCGGCTTGCCTCGCAACGGTCGCACCCCTTCGATCTGGGCGCCGTGACGAATCTCGTCGTCGGTGCGGAGGGTGGCGCCTCGTGTGACCGTCGCGCTGTCCGGGTCAGCCACCACGCGGCGCGTGTTCTTGACGTCGTCAGTCGCCCATCCCTGCGTCATCTATTCCTCGCCCGGGCTGCGCCTGAGACGACCGGCGCTTTTCGCGTTCTCCCCGCGTAGACGTGACGCCCCAAGTCGCGGGATCTCCTCGTCAAAGAAACGGAGCCACGGGTCGAGGAGGCGGGGGCTGCAGCTCAGCTGGCCGTCGCCCACGAATCACTCGCCGCGCGCCCCGCGGCCGCGCGACTTCGCGAAGTCGACGTCCGCGCGGCACCTCGCGTCGCCAAGGGGGGGGCGTGGCCTTGACGGGCCCGAGGGGCTGACTCTGCTCCGCGCCCTGGTCAAAGTGGAACTCATCGCGGAGGTGCCGACCAGCTGCTGCTCCCAGTTGACCGTCGCCTCCGCCTCCTTGCAGTGGAAGGCAGTCGACTCCCGGGTCGCCGGCCACTCAACGCTGTTTGAGAAATTCGCCATGTCGAGGTCTCCCGCCACAATGGGCGCGATGATGCCTGCCCGAGCAACCTCCTCCACCGTGGAGCGCCAATGGCACAGCGCCTCGGCGCCGCCCGGGACGGCCACCCCCCGCTGCCGCATCTCAAGGAGCTTCGGCCGGAGGCGGTGTTCGCAGTCCCGCAGCGCGCGTTTCGCAGCAGCGGCGGGCGAGGCCCCGCCAACCTTCAAAGGGCGCGGCGTGCGCCCGCGCGGCCCCGGGCCAGGCGGAGCCCTCCTCTCGGTTAAAATGAATCGGGATTGGGTGATCCAGCGTGCTTCTTCGCAAATGCGCCTGCCTGCGATGGCGTCAAGCAGGCGGCCGAGCGCGCGGGACAGCTTATTGGCCAATCTCCGCCACCGTGCGCCGAGCAATTCGGCGATGTGCTCCCGGCGGAAGCCTGAAGGCCCCGGGGCCTTCAACGCAGCAAACTGGACGCCTCGGAGCGGATGGTCGCGCTCCCCGTCGGGCGCTGCTGGAGGCGCCTGCCCGCCTCCCTGCGGGATGGGGGCGGCCAGAGCGGAGGCCGGATCCCGTGCAGGCGGGTGCAACTCTCGCCCAGTGCATGTTGCTGTCAGCGCAGAGGTCAGCAACGTTGGTCGCCATGGCGCCCACCGCCTTCCGATGGGCCCCCTCCGCTGCCTGCCTAATGGCCTGCGCTCTTCTCCTGTCCCTGGCCTCCTCCTCCCCAGGCGGCCCACGCCTCCCGCGGCGTCCAACTCCCCGTGCACTCGCTAAATGCATCTCGACCCGGTCGAACAAGTCGCCGAAGGCACGCGTCTGAAATCTTTCGATGTGGTGGGCGACATTGCCATTGACGTGCGCGCCTTGGGGATGCCAGCCAGCAGGAGCTCGGGCCCGCCGTCAAGGCAGACCAGCCGGGCATGCTCGCCGCCGCGCCGGCCCAGCGCGCCTCGGCGATGGCGGCGGCCCGCTCGCGGCACGCGGCCGGGACGCGCGCTCAAGGTGGGCGGCGGTGTCTGCCCAGCGCGGGCGGCGAAGCCCTCCGGAGGGAACGCATCGCCGATGTTGTCGGCAGTGGGCCCCTCAGCTGGAGGAGGCGGCCTCGGCGGCCTCGGCGGCTCTGAGCGGCGCCCCCCGCCCGCCCGGGATTGCGTCCCCGATCGCCAGAGGCCGCGCGGCACGGGGGCCTGCATGGCGGCGGCGTTGCCGAGTGCCCGCGCGGCGAGTGCGCCCGCAGCCCGGGCCGACGCGCGGCGCAGCCCGCTCGAGGAGGCCGCGCAGAGGACGGTGAGCACTGGCTGGTCGATGGCCGTGCCCTCGTGGCGGGTCGCGACGCGCCTCGCGAAACCTGCGGCGGCGTTGAAGCGGGCGTCGGCGCACCAGGGGCAGGCGCATTCGCCCCCGGCGAGGGGCCCGGGCGGAGGCTCCACCTCGGGCGCCGCGGGGGCCGCCAGAGGCGGGCGCGGCGGGCCGCCGGGCCCCGAGGCGGCCGCCGCGCCAGGCCTTGGATGCGCTGGCGGCAGCGGCGGTGGCCGTTCCTCGGCCCGCGCACGAACTCGTCGCAGCTCTGGGAGCGGGATCCCCGCGCCCTGCTCCATGAGGGCGTCGGGGTCAAGCTGCATCTCCTCGAGGCGCAGGTCATGCACTGCGGCGTCGGCGACAACGCCAGCGCCGTCGCCTCCCAGGTCAGCGTCGGCCTCGTTGCGCGGCTCGTCTCCATCTGCGAGGTTGCGCCGCAACTGCCTCCGCGGGCGCCGATCGCCAACGGCATCGATGAAAGTATTGCGCACCTGCATGGGGCCTGCTTCCACGTGGGGCTCTCCTCGTGCTGGTCGTGGCCCCCACTGGGGGGCCGAAACCAGCCGGGGGCGCGTCCCCTGGAGCTCTCTGCAGCGCCCCGCGACCTCCTCCCCCGTTGGATCCGCTGGACTCGCGTCAGCGGCAGCAACGGGCTGAAGGGCATGCTGCGCCCGGTGCTCACGGCAGACATCCCCGCCAGGCTCAGCCTGGCCGTTCACCCCGTGGGTCAGGCATAGGCGGCGCCGCATCGCCCGCGGCGCCCCTCAGCGGCGGCGACAGCGGGACATGGCGGGGACCTCTTGGGCCTGCCTTGGCCTTGGGCATCGTCGACATCATCGTCGTCATCGCCATCATCATCATCGTCCTCATCCTCAGTGTCGTCCCCATCGACATCATCACCACCATCATCATCACCATCCTCCTCCTCGTCATCATCAGCAACATCATCGTCCGCATCAGCATCATCATCATCATCGCCAGCATCCTCGTCATCAGCATCATGGTCATGATGTTTTAGCGTGGCCAATAAAATGATATCCCAGAGCGGTCCGCTGCAGGCTTGCCACCATACACCACTGAAATCGAGTGGAACAGTGCCCCCAGGGAGTGTTGGGTCGGGGACAACAAATGGCTGCAGAGCGGGGCAACGGGCGAGGCACGCTAAGCTCCTGCTACCTTCACCCTACTCGTCTCACTGAACGGTCCCTCTGGCATCATTACTGCGCACGCACTCTCATGATTCTTCAACGCGGCCAATAGAATGATATCCCAGAGCGGTCCACTGCAGGCTTGCCAACATACACCACTGACATCGATTGAAGCAGTGTCCCGTACCCTGTCTGGAAGAGAATTCCCGTCTTCAGGTGCGCGTTGGCTTCGGGTGGGTTGAGGAAGGAGAAGCCGTAGATCACGGTCTGGCTCGTTAGAGATGAAAAACCCGCAACATGCTTCTGGGCCCACAGGGATCGGAACGCGCGAGCGACGGCGGAGCACAACTGCGGAAGGTAGTGTTTAGCACGATCTGTCATCCAACCTGCCGTCTCCTTTCCTTCGAGGTGTGAATGTGGCCTGACGGAGCGGGAGCACGTGCCTGCCTTGCCAGTGCACTTGTGATCTAGGAACGAGTCGTCAAAATCTGATGACATCAGGATGCAGGTGCGCTTCCTGGACTCGCTCCCAAACTGGCACTGGTCAAAAACGGTGAGTTTCGCATTCTTTGAGTTGCCGAGGCTCTTCAAAATCGGTATGTTCCAGAGCATGGAGGAGGCGGGGTTTTCGAGCATGAAAGGGATGTTGCGACGGAGGGCCTGCCGTGCGAGCGCGCCAGTGACTCTCGCGAGCTCATTGCCTTCCAGACACACCTTTGTTTCTTTAGCGGAGAGACCCGAGAAGCCCCAAACGCACGCTGGAGAACGCGCGGCACTGGGCAAGGGCGAGGTTCGCGGCGCCCTTCTCGCTATACTGAAGGAGCGGCACGGCGTAGCCATGAAGATTCCTAGCGCCCTGTCCGCGTTCATCATTTTCAGCAGCGCTGGCCTGATCCCAGGCGCAAGAAATGTCGGCGCCGAGCTCAAGCTCGATCTCTAGCGACGAGATGCCGCACCTTGCGACTGCCTTGCCAATCCCCTCGGTCCCGGCGAAGATGTCAAGGAAGACGCCGCCGCCCCCCAGCCAGGCGGCCGGGGTCCTCGGACCCTGCCGAGGAGGATGTCGCCAAGGTGCGAGCAGCAGTGCTCGCGGTACTCATGGGCGCCCAGCGGCAGCTCCACCAGCCTGGCATTGACCTCGCTTGATCTCTCGAGCATGATCAGCGAGCTGATGCTGGCCCACCGCTCGCGCCTCTGAACCTCCAACTGCTGGCCCCCGTTGTCGTCGGAGGGCCCGAGGATGAGCGACCAGCTCTGGTAGGCAGGCCCGAAGCCAACTGCGAGTGGGGCGACATCGCGCACGCGGAGCCCACGCAGCTCCCCAGGCCGCAAGCAGGCGCTGAGCGCGACCAGCACGGCCACGGCCACCCCCGTGCGACCCATGAGATGAAGGGCCACAGCATGTCCGCAGACGGTCGGATGCGGCGATGGCAACCGACCCAGTGCTGGCCGCCGCCGTCTCCACGCCTTGAGGGGCCTCTCGAACCTGGCCAGCGGCTTGGTGTTGGGCCACTTGGGGTCCGGGTAGAAGTGGAGGACAGTTGCTTTCAGCTTCTCTTCGTCGTGCCTCCTCCTGCCGTCCAATCGCGCCTGGTCGGCCCACTCCAGCAGGGCCTCCTCCAAGTAGTCTAGGGTGCTGACCCTCAAGTCCTCGCGGCGGGCGAACTAGAAGATCTCCCCGATGCGCCTGTTGTAATCCTCGATCGGCGCTGGCCTGACCGCGGTGCTCTCCAGGTGCGAGATGCCCCCGCGGCTGGCTGAGTACCGAGCGGCAGCCTGCCTTGTCGAGGTTGTGACCCGCGAGCCGCCGAAGCCCTGCTGGCGTCGCCGGGGGGCGGGGCAGGACAGGTGGTTCGGATAGTCCTGGCCCTGCGTCCCCCAGCGGCAGCGGCTCCCGGGCGTGCGAGCCCAGCTTCCCAACTGGCAGCGCTGCCTCCGCCTACAAGCGCCTGGTCACGTTGCGCGACGCGACCCCTGCTGCGGGCCTCCGTCCGGCCGCGGGCGCCCTGGTAGTGACCCCGGGCATCGGGATGAGCCAGCCCAGGAGGAGGGCGCCATCCAGGAGGAGAGCTGCCCAGCGCGGGCTCCCACTGTCGAGAAGGACGACCGGCGGGATTGACCTCGGATGGTATCCGTCGGCGCTGCGCTCGCAGTCCTGTGTCGAGCTGAAGGGCAGCCATCTGTCGTAGTTGGCCCAGCAGCGCGGGATCCCTGCACCTGCCTTTCTGAAGAGCAAGTACCTTGCATGAGCACCTTGCTGTGACGCCAAAGGCCACGTCGCACGATGCGCTTGAAGCCCAGCTTGACGCCGCGCGCCCCCTTGACATGGACGGCCCCCTCGCGCTCCCGACAAGGCCTCTTGGCCACCGCGGCTCACTTCGCATCTGTGACGGCAGTGAGCTGCATTTCCGGGAAGTCGTCACAGGGGGGCCAGGCCGCCTCCTCTCCGTCGTAGACGAGGTTGCCGTTCCTACCGACTGGGGGCTCGCCTATGTCATAGCTGGCCAAGGCCACCTCGCGACGCTTGCGATGCGGGTCCTTCGTGAACCTCCAGCGCTCGTCTTGACGACCCGCGAGGCGAACGTTGGAAGGCGCCCGCTCGGCAGCGCGCGCGCCGCGGCCAGTCTGGCCAGCATCAGTGACTACCACCTGGTCAAGCCAGCCCGCCCCGAAGTCCGCGTAGACCAGCGGCAGAATGGCCGAGGCGATAAGCAGCCCCGGCTCGACGCCGGCCAGATGCTCTTGGCCTTCTCCCCCGCCGACTCGGCGAAAGCGAAGGAGGCGGCGAGGCGCGGTGGGCAGGGTCACCGCAGCAGGAAAGCGAAGCACAGGCGCCCAATCACAGCCCGCATCTCCCTGCCCGTGCAACGACTTCGCCGCGCAAGGGCATGGGGTCCCGCGTAGAGGCGCCACGCCCGCTTGGCCGAGAGCGCGACGACCTGCCTCTGGCCGTCAAAGAACACGCCCACGATGTCCATGGAGGTGCTGACCTGCTCGATCTCGTGAAATTGGAAGCCTGCCTCCCGTGCTCCAGTGAGCGGCTGTCGATGTAGTTATCGCACCTCCTCTTCGCTGCTGCCGGTGGCCCCAAAGCTGTCAACGCACGCCGAGTGAAACGCCCCCTCGTGCAGGACTGGCGGCGGCGCGCCGTCTCGCAGGAGCCGGGCAGGAGGATGCCCAGCGCGAAGTAGGAGCTCCTCATGTACCAGTTGGGCAGCCCACGTAGCCGAGGTAGATGAAGTGTCGGAGTCTGGAGTGCAAGGTGGATGAACTCGTTCGGCTCCGCCCTGATGCCACTGATGACGTGCGCCCCCACTGCCGACGCTCGCGCTGGTGGTAACGCGAAGTGCTTGGACAGCTCCTCGTCAATCCTGAGCTCGTGGAAGTAGTCCTTTAATGTCGAAGCTGGCTGCGTACAAGATTGGACCTGGGTCGGCCTCCAGACGACTGAGAGAGCCCCCAGTTGCGAATTGAATGGCATCTGAAACATCAAATCGACTACTGCTCCTTCGTGCATCACATATGAGTCGTGAATGACTACTCTGCTTGCAAACACATTGCAGAACGACCCTTCCCTGGTAGGTTCGACTCCATCGTGCCAGACCGCTGTCGCGAAGTTCTCGGCAAAATCCCTCCCACGTAGCAGGGTGCGCCTCCAGCGCTGGGTCGAAGTGCAGGTTGGGCAGCCCCTCGTTCTTGATACGTCATGCATACTCCTCGTCGCTGAGAAGAATAGCATCGCGAAGCCGCTGGAGCTTGCGCGACGCAGCCTGGGGCAAAACCTTGCAGATGCCCACCCCGACCAGGTCGCGACTCGGCAAGGGAGCCGGCAAGCAAACCGGCGTCGCGCCAAACGGCGCAATGTTCCCGGCACACTCGCTGTCTCCGTAGCGAGCGTCTGTGCGCTGAAGCGCCGCGAGGGCTCCATGCGGAGCGAGCGGTTCCTTCGGCAGAGGTGCGGCGGTAACAGCATCTCGGACCAGGGACAGGGCAGCCCTCGTCTGCTCACCTTCAGGCCCGCAAGGCGATGTGCCCCCGACGCCCCCCAGCTCGCTGAGGGCCCAAATGACTTCGTCCGGGCGCCTGTCCAACCAGGCGCGCCTACAAATACGTCGTCGAACTCCACGACTGAGTAGACCACGAGGGCCCTCGCAACCCTGGTGGCGAGGCAGCGGCAAGAGGTCTCGCTGGCGACCACCAGCCATGCCTGAAACAAAACCTCGCCGTCGCACCCGGAGAAGACCAACGGCTGACTGGCGGCCGGAAGAGGACCATGAAAACGGAAAAGACGAGGGGCGGCTAGCTCTTCCTCGCAAGGGCCGCCTCCTCGCGAGCCTTGCGTCGTTCCTTCTGGATCTGGGCCTCGCCTTGAATCTGCAGAGCAACATGCGAGGTGAGCAGCGGCCGGACCGCCGCGACCTTCTTGCTGAGGCCCTGGAAGTGCTCACTCCCTTCGAACCGCGGCGCCTTCGGGTTGGCAGTGTAGGCCTCCTCCAGCAGCTGGATCCTTCTCGGCAGCAGCTCGAAGGACGCCAAAGCAGAGACATCCAACTGGTCGTGCGTGAGCGCCCGCTCGAGGACCCCCATGAGACTGCCATGTTCATGCTTGGCCCTGTCGTTGTCTAGAACGTAGCGTCCCACATCCACTTCTCCGTTCTGGTCCGAGGAACACAGCCCTGGTCTCGAATGAACTTGCACAGCCATCGAGTTGTCCTCGGGCCTTGGATGGGGAAGTCCTTCCATGGCGGCTCCTCCAGCAAACCAAACCCATCGGCGTACGGGCGGATCCTCTGTCCCATCTGGTCGCACAGCAATTGAAGCACTCGGGCGTCGGCCGCGCGGACTGGCGAGTCCGCGGACGAGGGAGCCCCAGCCGTCGGCGGGCCCGCGATGGCTGCCGCCAGGCCGCCAGCCGCGGGCACGGCAGCGACAGCAGCCTCCAGCTCGCGCTTCCTCGTCTCGAGGACGCTGGGCTTGCTCCCCACCCCGACGCACTCCAGGACAAGCGTAACAAGCGGCCCCCAGCTTGACGAAGGCAAACTTCCCTTGGATGATGGCGTTGGCATCCGCACTCCAGTCCTGCCCGACGCTGGGGGCCCCAGGCTCCCCGTCGTTGGCCACGACGATCCACTGCGCACCCCCGGCGGGCGCCACCACGGCAGGCCCAGCGGGCCCACCGGCGGCCCCGGGCGGGGGCGCGAGCAATCCGGCGCCACCGGCAGCCGGGGCCCCCCCTCCCGCCAGCGGCGAGGCGGCTCCAGCCGGGGGCCCAGCGGCGGCGGGCACCAGGGCGCCTCCTGCGGCGAGCGGCGCTGCAGCGGCCTGTCCCCCAGGAAGCCCACTGCCATCGACCCCGCCGTGAACAGCCACGCGATCGCGAACGGCAGCTGCTTCGGCGTCAGCCGCGGCGCCATCGACCCTCAGGCCAGCCCTCCGCACCTGGGCCTCCGCGATCCAATCATCGAAGATCTGGCGCCACTCCGCGTTCGAGTGCAACTGACCGGGCGGCGGGAAGCGGTTGAGCAGAGCGTTAACAGGGATCGTATGCGGCACAGACCCTTGCATGCACGGACGGCCACCGAACGCCATGATGCCTTCTTCATAGACGTCGTCATCGGGTGTTGCTAT
>CAUYUJ010021459.1:180000-220327 GCA_963575745.1 Prorocentrum cordatum
CACTCAAGCGAAAACCCCATTTTGAAAAATAGCCGTTTTCCTTTTGTGGATCCTCCGCAAACTGTTAAAACGAATGTGCGCGGCGCTGAAGCGAGAAACACATTTGGGACAGGAACCATCCTTCATCCGCGAAGTTCTTGCAAGCTTCTAGCACGAAGATGCACGGCGCTGGCGCGAGAACCACATTTGGAAAACCACCCGCCCTCCATCTGCGAAGCCCTTGCGAACATTTAAGGCGAATGCGCGCGGCGCTCAATCGGGAACCACATTTGCAAAAACAACCGCCCTCCAACATTAAAATGATTGCAAACTGTTCAGACGAATGCGCAAGGCGATAAGGCGACAACCACACTTTGAACATGAGCCACCCTCCATCCGTGAAGCCCTTGTCTTGCAAACGTTTGAGACGAATGTGCGCGGCGCTAAGGCGAGAGCCACATTCGGAAACCACCCGCTCTCAATCAATGAAACCCTTGGAAACTTTTCAGACGAAGGCGCGCGGCGCTAAAACGATAACCACATTTTGAACATGAGCCGTCCACCATCCGCGAAGCTCTTGCAAGTGTCTATGCCTCAAGATCATAAGTCGCGTGGAAGTCTCAAGCGAACCGCCTGGCCCGCCCTACAGACACGTCTCGGGGCAAGACCAGGAGAATCTTTTCTTAGAATCGGAATAGGATGGGGGAAGAGGACGACGAGGGAGTGGAGGATGAGCATATTCTGCTAGAGTTTTCCATTGCAAGGCGAATCGCGCTCTCGGCCACTGTGCGCAGTCTCACCCGAGCCTCGCCACCAGACCTCCAACGTCATGCTCGGTCTCTTGGGGCCGTGTCGGGCTCCGGTCCAGTTTCGTCCGTCGGCCAACATCCAAGATGAAAAACGAACCCGGGGACGGGCTCGATAGCTCTGGGAATCCCTCATCGAACAGAACACGGCGTCGGAAGTCTGTGCCGATGGGGCTGCCGCGGATGCCTAGCGTGCTCTGCCACGGGGAAGCAGCCGCGTCGCAGCTGCATGATTCGTGCTCGACCATGGGCCCTCTGCTGCCTATCGGCCTTTGGCGGTCTTCGGCGGTCCCTGGTCTGCGCGGAAGCTGGATGGCTCCAGTCGACAAGAACACAATACTTTATTTGGCCACACCGCACGCTCTGGGGCAGAGCGGAGGGGGGGCACGACGGTGTCATCTGATGCCCGCGCACTCTGGCGAGCTCTGGCGTTGCCAGTAGCGCGTTCTGGCGGTGCCGGGGGCGCACTGAGATAGGGTTTGCGTGATGGGGGAACAGAAGGATTTCAAAAAACCGAAGGATTGCAAAAAAACCCAAGGATTGCAAAAAAAAAAACGAAGGATTGCAAAAAAAACCAAGGGTTTTTTTGCAATCCTGGGGGCAGGGTTGCACAACGCGCGTTATGGTCCAACCGTTCTACCAAGAACATCTCACGCCCACTGGGGAGGGCGGCTGAACCTCCCAGCAGGCCCAGGCGCGAGGACCTCGTGGGACTTTGCCGGCCCCTGACATTCTGCCGACCTGCTCTGAACTCGGGGCCGGCCAAACCGTGGCCCTTGCGGGCTTGGCTTTTCAACGGTGGCCGAGATAATTGCGCGCGGGCGCGCGGGCTCGGGCAGGTGGCCGCCCCCCCCACCCCCACGAAAAGTGCGAGGAGGGCGAGAATGAGAGATCGACTGCATAATTGATTTTGCCACGAATTTGAAATTCCTTGAAATCAGAATGAGGGGGCCGAAGGGGCATTCACTGTCCCTGAGCGCGTGGCTGAAGTGGGGTTCTGAGGTGCGGATGGTTGTTGTTGCTGTTGTTGTTGATGTGCTCCCCTGCCTTAGGGGGCTTCGCGAAATACAAACGGGGGCACGATCGAAAACGAAGAGGGTGGGCATCGAGGGTCTGGGGTAGACGTGTTGAATGGCACGCGGGCAGGTAAGAGCGAACAGTAGTAAACTGATTGACGGTGTTGTTGTTGTTGTTCGTAGTAGTCGTAGTCGTAGTCGTAGTAGTAGTAATAGTAGTATGAGCAGTAGTAGTAGTAGTAGTAGTAGTAGTAGTAGTAGTAGTAGTAGTAGTGGTAGTGGTAGTGGTAGTGGTAGTGGTAGTAGTAGTAGTAGTAGTAGTAGTAGTAGTAGTTACAAATAGAGGAGGATAGTAGTAATAGTAGTAGTAGTCGTCGTCGTCGAAGTAGTAGTAGTCGTACTAGTACTAGTAGTAGTAGTAGTAGTAAAAGTAGTAGTAGTAGTAGAAGTAGTAGTAGTAGTAGTAGTAGTAGTAGTAGTAGTAGTAGTAGTAGTAGTAGTGGTAGTAGTAGTAGTAGTAGTAGTAGTAGTAGTAGTAGTAGTAGTAGTAGTAGTAGTAGTAGTAGTAGTAGTAGTAGTAGTAGTAGTAGTAGTAGTAGTAGTAGTAGTAGTAGTAGTAAGTAGTAGTAGTAGTAGTAGTAGTAGTAGTAGTAGTAGTAGTAGTAGTAGTAGTAGTAGTAGTAGTAGTAGTAGTAGTAGTAGTAGCACTAGTAATAGTAGTAGTAGTAGTAGTAGTCGTAGTAGTAGCAGCAGTAGTAGTAGTAGTAGTAGTAGTAGTAATAGTGGTAGTGGTAGTAGTAGTAGTAGTAGTAGTAGTAGTAGTAGTAGTAGTGGTGATAATGCTCAGAGTAGGAGTCGTACTAATCGTAATAGTAAGAGTGGTGGTGGTAGTAGTAGTAGTAGTAGTAGTAGTAGTAGTAGTAGTAGTAGTAGTAGTAGTAGTAGTAGTAGTAGTAGTACTACTAGTGGTAGTAGTAGTAGCCGTCGTTGACCATTGCGTACTTCTGCTGAGGTGGTTCTTCCGGGGCTCGCACCGTGCTTGATCAAGAAAAGACGCGGGGTTCAAACTGGGCTGTTGGCTTCCGGATTTCAGCAACAACAACAGCAGAAACAACACCACCAACTCCCGCGTGAGACTCGCTCACAATTTAGCCAGGACCCCGCTCCCGCCTGAGACGTCCTCGCATTTTACTCAGGAATCGCGCCATCGTTTGGGACTTCATTACGCTTTATGACAGGATCGCTCCGTCGGCGCTCTAGAGCCGTGCTCTCGCGGCAGACTTCCTTGCAATGTACTGAAGACTCGCGCTCTTGCGTTGGAGCTCCCCGCAATTTGCTCAAGCGCCGCGTTCCCTGCCACTTCGCTGCCTTTCATGGTCCCGTTGCACCCCTCCGTGGCCCCCTCGCTGCCTTTCGTGGCTCCATATGCATGCCCATCGTGGCCCCCGCTTGTTCGCGCCCGCCGGGGCCCCATATGCATGCGTTTCGTGGCCCCGTTGTCGCCCTTTGTGGCCCTCTCGCTGCCCTACGTGGTCTCGTTGCTCCCTTTACGGTTCCCGTCGTTGCCCTCTGTGGCCCCGCATTTTCAGCCTTCGTGGCCCCCACTCGTTCGCGCCTTCCGTGGCCCTGCGCGCATGCCTTTAGTGGCCCCGTTATCGCCTTTCGTGGCCCCCTTCCTGCCCTTCGTGGCCCAGCTGTCGCTCTCACTCTCACTCTCGCTCTCGTTTTTTCTCGTTTTTTCTCGTCGTTGTCGTCGTCGTCGTCGTCGTCGTCGTCGTCGTCGTCGTCGTGGTCGGTCCCTTGTCCGTCCCTCTTGGGGCCGGGCTGCCGCCGATCAGCGCTGCCGCTGGCCAGGCCGACGGTCTGCGGCCGCCCGCAGCTGCCGGGCCCCGGCCTGCAGGGAAGACATATGTACCCACCAAAAAGGGTACGATCGAAGACGAGGAAGGCGGCGATCGAGGGTTTGTGAAATACACGTTGACGGACACTCGAGCAGATAAGAGCGAACAGTCTTGAACGTATTGTTGTTTTTGTCGTTGGTCTCTCATTTCGAAAAATAATTATGGGTGGTCCCCCCTTCGGGGCACAACATTTGTTCAATTGTAGTGCCTTCTTCGGGGCTCGCACCCTGTTTTTTTGTACCATGGAGAATGGAGGTCTCCAAACTGGGCTCCTGGCCTCCGGGTAGCAACA
This sequence comes from Prorocentrum cordatum, assembly GCA_963575745.1. Lineage (NCBI taxonomy): Eukaryota > Dinophyceae > Prorocentrales > Prorocentraceae > Prorocentrum > Prorocentrum cordatum. The sequence continues at coordinate 183,995 of CAUYUJ010021459.1, forward strand.
AGAACGGCTCGCGCCTGATATTTGTTTCACAATGTATTTCAAAATCGCGCTCTCGCGCAGGACTGTCTCACAACTTACAGGGATCGCGCTCTCGCGTGGGACTTCCTTGCAATTGTTTCGACGCCGTGCCCTCGACATTCAGTAATGACGCTCTCGCATTGGCCTCTCTCACGGTTCACTTGGGAATCGCGCTGTCGCTCGAGACTTCCTGGCAATTTATGCAGTACGTAAGCTTCAGCAACACGCGTTCTCGACCTGGCCGCTTGGGCCCGCCGCCCCGACCCCCGCCCGCTGGGGCCACCCAGCCCGATGGGCGCGCCTGGTTCTGCCACGTGCTTTCTTTTTCCAGCACCCCTCCTGCTAATCCCGTGATCCATCCTTCTCCCTCCCGTCCATCCGTCCTCTTTTCCCCAATAACAAGGGTTGCACCACATACCCGCGGCACGTGAGGAACATATAGCCCCAGAGGAGGGCACGATCGGAGACAAAGAGTGTCGGTACCGAGGGTTTGGAATATATGTGTTGAATGGCACGCGGGCAGGTAAGAACAGAGACGTTCAAAATGAATGTTGTTGTTGTTGGCGTTGTTATTGTGGTCTTGTTGTTATTGCAATTGTTCGTTATTTTTGTTTGTTGCTTGTGGTGGTCGCCTCCCCCACGATCCACCCGCGACTCACCCGCGACCCACCCTCGAACCACCCGCGACCGGGCCCACGACCCAGCCGCGACTCACCCGCGACCCACCCGCGACCCGGCCCGCTACCCACCCGCGAACCACCCGCGACCCAGCCCGCGACCCACCCGCGACTCACCCGCGACTGATCCGCGAACCATCTGCAACCCACCCTGCGACCCACCCACATTGCTTTAACGACAAAATGGGCGCCTGCGGCGGGCTTCTTCAGAGCCTCGCAGACTGCCAACGTACCCGCCGCCCCTCACTCTTACCCGCAACTTCTAGGTGCCACGTATGCGAAATATTACTGGATTTCGTTGTAAATCTGCAAGCGTTGTAAACATGTTCGTAATCTCGACGAAACAAATTTTAGCGAACGTGGGTTCAATACACTGTCTTTGTGTCAGCAGCGGATGCGCAATCGAGGTGCACCAATCGAGGTGGGGCCCTCGACATTGCGCAATTTACTTGCGCAAGCTATGTTGTGGAAAATGTTGCGTACCTTATGTGATGCAACCTACGTGATACAATCCATGAGGTGCAATTCGCCCTGCCGGACTTGAAGATGCCATCTCCGCTGCCCACGCCATACTTCCACCCACCCGCCCGCAACTTGGCTGGCAAAACCCATGCTGCGGCGATTACGATGACTGCTGGGCACTGAATGGCGCATCGCTGCGGCCGCGCTTGGGCGCGCAGGCTCGTGCGCAGAGCGGCCAGGTGGTCTGGCGCGACCGAAGCGGCCGCGGTGCAGCTGGGGATTTCCCAGCGCGTCTTGCTGGCCGCGCCGACGCGCGGGCACTTCAGTGCGAGTCGGTGGCCCGGGCGGGCGGGGTATCATGGAGACGTCGACAACGGCAGACACGATGATGATAGTAGCGATGCTTGTGACGACGATGACGATGACGACGGCAAGGCCAATGACGGCAACGATGCTCATCACGCCGATGGCGATGATGGTGTCCACGTGTCGTCGGCGAAAATTGTGGAAGGATTGATATTTTCGCGCGCGGCCGACGGGTGTGTGTGGTCCGCATGTTGTTTGAAAAAGATCGCGCCCCCCCCCCAGCACGCCTTCAAAACCGTTCGAATGATTCCGGCATGCGCGAGCGCGAGGAGCCCGTGCCGAACCTAATGGACATGTTGCAATGCTTGTGGTGTAAAGTTCGAAAGAGCGCTCGCAGATTTTTTCAATGAGCAATGTTTCAAAAACATGTTTTTTGCGTTTTAGGGATACCCGACTTGGAAATCTTCACGACTGCCACAGTATTGGGAGGATCCCGCCATGCGCGCGCGACGATGCGCGCGTTCACTCCGTCCAGTTTGTTGCAAGGAATGCATGCCCGCAGCCCTGGCGCTCCCAGTCCCCAAGGGGTCCATGGCCGAACACCTCACGAAACTGTCCTCCAAAGGCTGCTCCCGCAGCCAGCATCTGCCTCCTCCGTGCGCGCGCAGAGGCCAGCACCAATGCGGGCCCGCCCCTCCGAAAACCACGGGGTTCGAAAGGCAACAAGACGAGAAGGGAGGCGGAGGATACAAGAGAGGAGATGAGGAACGGGTAAGAGAAAAGGGAGGAAGAGGCGGGATAGGAATAGGAGGAGGAGGAGGAGGAGGGAGGAAAAGGGTTGGATTGGACACCTCGTTTGCTGGGCTGAGACAAGCCAGCGGAAGGAGCGGGAGTGGACCCCCTGCACCTCCTGCTCGGAGCAACAAACGCATGGCAGGCCAAGGCGGGGCCATACCCAGACTCGCCCCTCACGCCAACCTGTCAGAGCCCGCAGCCAGTGCGCGCTTCTGCCCGTCTCTATCACGCCAATGGCCAGGGCAGGCTGACCCCACCGAGCAGCGGCTGAGGAGGCCAGAGGAAACCGAAAGGTCTCCAGATGTGCCCGGGAGCCTCCGGAGGCACCCGGCAGGCCCTGGGAAGCCCAGCAGCACCTAAGAGCATTGATTCCCGATGTTCCCCAACCTCCTATTCCTCCCTCCTCCACCCTCTTGACCCCTCCCTTGGCTCGGCCGCCGGTGCTCACTTGGAGTCTCGCGGACGGCCCCTGGGGTAGATATAGGTTCAATGACGGGTCGGGGCTGCACAGTGCGGTGTCCGAGGCCATTCGATGTGGCTGGAGCCTTGTCGAGATTTCCGAGGACGGCTGGCCCTTGAGCGCCAGGTTCGGCGGGCTCCCAGGGTGCTTCCAGTCGGTCCCTCGGTCCGAATGGTGGGCTGGGCTCGATGCAGTTTCCCTGGGGCCTGCTGGAGACCAGCCTCCCGTCACAGTTGGTGATCACCTTTCGTTTGTTCACGAGGGGCAAGGTTGGGTTCCCAACCTTGAGCATGGCATGGCCCCGCGCGCGTCGATTTAGCGCAACCTATTTCGTGCTTGTGCTCGCCATGCTATGCGTCCCGAGTTCCACTGGACTCCTGCGCACCTCTGCTTGGAGAGCTTCATTGAGCAAGGAGCGTGTGCTGGCGAAATTTGGAGGTAATGCGTGGGCGGACTTCTTCGCCAAGCTTGGAGCCCTTGATGTTGCTGTTGCCGACGTTGCGGCCGCGTCACTCCAGGAGGCCGTTCTAGAGTGCAAGTTGTCATGCCAGTGTCTGGCCTGAGCGGTTCAGATTATTTGTGCTCGGCCAGATGTTTCTGGTGCTGCCCCAGCCCCTCCACAGCCGCCCAAAGAAGAAAGGCCGAGGCTGGTTATTGTTGCTCACGATGCCGTGCCCCTGGCTCCTGGTTCCTCGGCGTTGCAGTGCAGGCAATGTTTGGCGGTTGCTCGGACACCAGCCGGTGGCAAGTCTTTGCTCAAGCCAGGGGCTAGGTGTGAGCCCGGGCCGATGCTGCGCCAGCTTGCTTCTCTGACCGAGCGGCTCGGCTGGCGCCAGCATGCCGAGGGGGAGGGTGAGGTTGCCCATGCCGCTGCGGCTGCCAGGTTGGGTGTGGAGGCGGGTGGGAGTCTACTCGTGTGCGACGGGCACCATATTCACAGGGTAGGGTCCTTCCTGTTCTGTGGGCTTTGCGGGGCCCGAGTTGCCTTGGGCTCGGCCAAGATCGAGGCCCTTGATGACCCCTGCCCCACGAAACCCCCCAACCCTGCCCGCTGGCGAGCCAGGGACTGTCTCTCTGAAGGAAGACACCCAGCAACTGGCATCAGGCTCGTCCAGTCTAAGCGAAACTTTGCTTGGTTTTCTCTGAGGGCTGGTGTGTCATCACCCTCTCCCAGTATCATATAGTCGTCGTCGCGTTCTCGGATGCTTCGCCGTTCTATGCTGCGTCCGCGTCCCTCCTCCACCCTTCTTCCTCCTCCCTCCTCCCCCCTCCTCCCTCCCTCCTCCACCCTCGCCCCTCTCTACAGTTATGCACCATGGATCTGACACCGCGCTTGCAGCGGTTGCAGCGGTTGCAGCGGTTGCGCACGCGTGTGTGTGTGTGTTGTGTGTGTGTGCTGTGTGTGTTGTGTGTGTTGTATGTGTTGTGTGTGTTGTGTGTGTGTGTGTGCGTGCGTGCGTGTGTGTGTGTGTGTCTGTGTGTGTGGTGTGTGTTATGTGTGCTGTGTGTGGTGTGTGTATTGTGTGTTGTGAATTGTGTGTTGTGCGTGTGTTGTGTGTGTGTGTGTCGTGTGTTGTGTGTTGTGTGCGTTCTGTGTGTTGTGTGTTGTGTCTGTGTTTTGTGTTGTGTGTAGTGTGTGTGTGTTGTGTGCTGTGTGTGGGTGTTGTGTGTATGTTTGTGTGTTGAGTGTTGTGTGTAGTGTGCGTGTGTGTTGTATGTGTGCGTATGTGTGGTGTGTTGTGTGTGTGGTGTGTTGTGTGTGTTGTGTGTACGTGTGTTGTGTGTGTGTTGTGTGTGTTGTGTGTTGTGTGTCCTGTGTGTGTCGTGTGTGTTGTGTGGTGTGCGTGTGTGTTGTGTGTGCTGTGTGGGTGGTGTGTGCGTGTGTTTGTGTGATTGTGTGTGTGTGTCCGTGTGTGTGCGCGTGTGTGTGTGTGGTGTGTGTGGTGTGTGTGTTGTGTGTGTGGTGTGTGTGGTGTGTGTATGCGTGTGCGTGTGCGTGTGCGTGTGCGTGTGCGTGTGCGTGTGCGTGTGCGTGTGTGTGTGTGTACGTGTGTGTACGTGTGTACGTGTGTGCGTGTGTGTGTGCGTGTGTGCGCGTGTGCGTGTGTGTGGTGTGTGTGTGGTGGTGTTGTCTTTGTGGTGTGTGCGCGTGTGTGCGTGTGTGTGTGTGTGTGTGTGTGTGCGTGTGCGTGTGTGCGTGTGTGCGTGTGTTCGTGTGTGCGTGTGGGCGTGTGTACGTGCGTGCGTGTGTGCTTGTGTGTGTGTGCGTGTGCATGCGCGTGTGTGTGTGTGTGTATGTGTGTCTGTGTGTGTGCGTGTGTGTGTGTGTGGGGGGGGGGGGATGGGGAAGGGGGGGGGAGGGGGGGGGGGGTCGCCAAGGACGGCGGCACCTCTGTCTCCTCGGAGCCCTCACGGGGCCCAGAGGAGGCACTGGCTTCGGAGGGGCCCTCGACCACCCCCCGCGGCCCCCGAGGCCCGAGGAGGCCTGCACGGCAGTGGAGGTCTCAGGCGAAACACCCTCCAGGCCCCAGAGGGCCGCCGCCTCGGCGACGCGACTTACACCCCACCTAAGTCTACGGGCGCCGTTGGCGGAGACCGCGAAAGCTTTTGTTTCGTTACTTTCGCTTCTTTCGACCCAGTACCCAGGCCTTCCTGACGCATCGCCCCCATCATTCTTTTTGTTGACCAAGTTTCTGCATGTTTGCTTTCAACGATAGTCGAGATGGACTCCACGTCTGGCCTCGAATCGATGCACCTCATGATTTTGAGACAGCAAGGTGCTTGGGAGCTCTTGAGCTTGCCTGTATCTCTGTATCTCCAGAACTGTTATGGAATCGCACTAACCACCAAGACGCTGTTTCAGGTCTGTCGATGCGACATGTCGATGCAGTCTGGGATCATGCGGCCATTGCGCATGAGATCGCACTAGGTGGCTCACGCCTCCAGATTCTACCAGCTCACTGGCCGACAACAACAACCTGTTGTCGACGTGAAACTTGCCCTACCGAACGCATCGACTTTCAACATGCACTTACAACCAGCAGTAGTATATCCGGTACGACTGGGGTCAGCACCAGCACGGCGACTGGCAGCCTAGCAAGCCGACGGACATTGCCAGCGAAGGGTGTTTGATGGACACTTCGAGCGATATCAATGCGGCCAGGACCAGCATCAACACGAGCGAGAATTTTAGTGGAATCGACAACACCTGGACAATCTCACTGGTAAGCAGCACGGACGTAAAGCATCAGCGTGATTGGCCAGACTCGGACCAGCAATTCCCCTAGAACATCATTTTCCCTGCAATTCCCCAGCAATGCAGGTGCCAGCAGCAGCAGCCGCACTCGCAGCAACTTCATCACTGCGACTATCAGCGCCACCAGCTGGACCAGTAGCATCCCGAGGCCAATTGCGTTGATGGGCATCAGGGGCACTACCAGCTGCACCAGTCTGACCGCCGTATTTCGGGCTTGCAGCGCCATCTGCACTGGCACGACGACGGGTAGAGTGAGTAAGAAGAGCAGCACGCGCGTCAGCAGTGCGACTGGAACCAGCAACGCCATACGCAGCGGGACCAGCAGCACCACCATACACGTTACGCTGGTTAGCAGCAGGGGCGCAAGCAGCAGCACCATTGAGGCCCGCACGACGCATACCACCACCACTGCGACAGGCACGGCAGTATGGCGCGAGTGGCAGCAGCGGCGCGCACGACGGTGGCACAATCGGGACCAGCAGCGCTACACGTAGAGATAACAGAGGGAGCACAAGCACCGCTGGGGCCAGAACTGCGGTGAGTGATATGAGGGCGACCATCAGCACATGGGGTGGCCAGCTTGACGCGGGGCACGACTCGGGCCAACAGTTCCACTGCTGCAGGTCGCGCCCCTGCTGATCAACCTGCTGCTGCTGGTCCTGATGGTGCTGCTGCGTGTGGTGCGGGTGTCCCCGGTCGCACTCCTATTACTCGAAAGGCTGCTCTCACTCGCACTGCCCAAGGACGTGTTCGTCGTGGTACCACTGGTTTGAATCGTGTGGGACGCACTGGTACTTCTGGTCAACCCCCTGTTACTCACCTAACCACTAGCAGCACCAGTGATTGGTGCCGCTGGTCCAGCAGATGCTGCCTGCTGCGCGTGGTGCTTCGGTCCAGGGAGTACTGCTGGCGCGCGCGATCCTGTTGCCACTACTCACTACTACTGGCCATTGACAGTCTTATCGCGGTCGCACTGCTGGTCAGAATCGCTGGCGCTCATTTTCCTTCCTCTTCCTCCTCCCCCTGCTCTGGTCCTCCTCCTCCTCCTCGTGCTGCTTCTCATCTGGCTCCCTCTTCGGTGCTCTTCCGGCTCCCCCTCCTCGCCAAGACTACTCAATTTGGACACCACTCCCATCTCTCCCCGGATTCTGCGCAAGCGGGGCGCCGCATCAAAAGTGTGTTCCCGGTGCAGCGTTGGCCTCATTTCAGGGTCGGCGCTATGCTCCCGTCGTTCAGAAAGGCGTTCTCGCCCCAGCGCCGCCCACACTTCTGGACCTGAGTTATTTCTCGTCGTTGTCACCCCCCTCCTCTCTCATCCTCCGCCTTCCCATGGTCCTCCTGCTCCTCCCGTTCCTCCTGCTCCTGCTCCTGCTCCTGCTGCTCTTGCTCATCCTCCTTCCTCATCCTCCTGCTCCTCCTCCTCTTCCTCCTCCTCCTCTTTTTACTCCGCATGCTAATCCTCGTGCCCATCCGCCACATCCTCGTCGTGTTTCTCCTCCTCCTTCTCCTTCTCCGCCTCCTACTCGTCCTCCTCCAATGTGCACACCCACCTCCCCATCCTGATTACGCATACAACGATTTGATGGTCTGTGGGGATCCATGTCCGCCAGGATACTCGTCGGCGGATCACCTAAGAGGGTGGTTAAACAGCCTACCAATCATGGGATGTTCCCCCCCGCGGCGGCTGCCGCTGATGATGGGGGGGGAGATCCCTGATGGTAATGATGATGAAGGCAAGGACGAGGGGGGGAAGGATGGATCTAATTGCCAGCCGAGGGCTTTAGGGGGCCCCTGGCAGCATTAAAGACCCTCTGAGGTCAGACAGATCAGCGAAATGGGGAAGGATGGGTGGGAGGGGAAGGATGCCAGATACGGCGCGAGCGCGCCCGGCTTGCTCTGCTACCCCTCTCCCTCCTCGCCCTTCTCCACCCCCACGTGGGGAAACAAAAAGGTACCCATACCACTACTCTTCGGACCTCTCCCAGGAAGCGGTGAGCAGGATTTCGAGGCAATCCAACAGCGGCGACGAAGGACGCGTAGCAGTATCGGTAATTCCACCGTACCTTGACTCCTCTGACCTCCCCCTCCACCTGCCCTTCCCACTCCGCCCTTTCTCCTCGTCCTCATCCTCTCCCGCCTGCCCCTCCACAGATGTGGCGCGAGCGCACGTCGCTTGCCATAACCCCCCCCCCTCCACCTCCTCGAGGTGCCACGGTTGTGACGGCCACTTTGCGGCCAGGGCAGGAGGCGCTGCTCCTTCCTCCAGCACGGCGTGGACGTGTCCAACGAGGACCCCAGCACGGACGAGGTCTTGGCGGACGCGGAGGACTGGCCAGAGGAGGTGACACCCACGGCGTAGTGGAGAGTCGTGGAGATGACCACCACAAGGCAAGTGGTTCGGATATGCAGGCGGCCACATAATATCACGCCCACCAGGCGGAGCAGAGGCTCGGCGCTTTCGTGTACGAGCTTGCGGAGGTCGCGGGGCAGTGGATCCCTGGCATGGCGCGGAGGGATGCAGGCTACCAGTCGTGGATGCTGCACTGCATCGCGCAGATCACCGAGCTCCTTGCCACCGAGCCCTTCCACGCACTATGCGAAGAGATGACGACGATCGGCGCCACGCGCATGCGTCGCCAACGTGCGTTGGGCCTGTGCGAGGAGGCCTGGCGGCGAGGACGACATGCCCGCAAAACCGCCAACCAGCAATCACTCAATCGCACCTCACCTGTCCGTGCGAGGTTAAGGAGCCGATCCCCGAGCAGAGGTGCGAGCCGACCTGATCCGCCGTCGCCCTCGCCCTCGCCCTCTAGCTCACAACCGCAGGCATCAGGGCAGCCGACGAGCGACGGCCAGAGCACTATGCCCAGACACAACAAGCTAGGTCAACTGGCAACAAAACGGAAACACCACTTCAGCCAGAAGATGACGAGGCTGCTGGGATGCCCGTGGGCCTCCCGCACGCTGATGGCGCGTGGTGGGGAGAGCGAGCCGCCGCTGGTGGGGCGGCGTGGGCGGGGCCTCAGCAGCCAGGAGGGGCGGCGCGTCGGTCAGGGCGGGGCGGGAAGCAGCTCGCTGAGCACCCGAGACCCTTCCCCCAAGCCAGGAGCAGCCACGCGACCGCCCCACGAAGAGGAGCGGCGCCCAGCAGGAAGGGGGCGCGACACCCAGAGGTCGGGTAAGAGCCGCGAGAGCGGAGCCCCGAGGGGCCCCTGCCGAGCCTGGAGGACCTCGCAGGACGCTCTGGGCTGCGCACAGGAGCGAGCAGCGTGCGGGCGAAGATACGGAGCCCAGAGGGCGGGGAAGAGCCGCCAGTGCGGCGCCCCGCAAGGCCCCCCGCCGCGCTTGGGGGACTGTGCAGCCCCCCCCCCAGGCCGCGAGCGGCGGCGAGGAGCTGGCCCACCCATGAGGCAGCGACACCCAGCAGCAACCAGCTGCGGCGCCCAGAGGGCGGGGAAGAGCCGCCATAGCGGAGCCCCGCGCAGCCTCCGCCTCGCTTGGGGGACCATGCAGCCCCACCCAGGCCGCGAGTGGAGGCGAGGAGCAGGCCCAACCAGGAGGCAACGGCACCCAGAAGCAAGGAGCGCAAATCCGACCCTACTGCGGCAAGGGCGGAACTGCACAGGAGCAAGCGACTGACCCGTACGTGCAGGAGGCCGAAAAGGACGCTGAGCCGCTCGGCAGCCAACTCGGGCAGCTCGCCAGTGCCTTCAGGAGTTACAGAGAGATGGAGTGCACCGAGACGTGTATCACCGCAATCATGAACGCTCTGCGCGCGCCCATGTTCGGGGCGCTCTTCATGGTACTGGATGACGGAGCTGCAGAGCGTGAACGGTGGCGAAGGGCGGCAAAATGGTGCACGGACGCATGGCAGGCCACCCAAGATGCAAGGCAGGAAAGATGGTTACGACTACAAGCCCTAGAAGGAGAAGTCTACGAACGCGAGCTTGCTGCGCACCGAGCGCATGAACAGGCAAGCAGGAGCGCCCTCGACTTCACAGGCGCGGGCGGCAACAGCACCCAGCAACCGAGCGACCATCGGCTGCAGGAGGCTCAGCCGCTGCCGAGCAGATCAAGATCACCGAGAAGGACGCAGCCTGTTCCAGACGGCGGAGACGACAACGAGAGGCCCCGCAGGCAGGTGGATCAGGCCCAGCCAGAGGCGGAAGGGAACGACAGCTTCAGGACAGCCCCAGCAATGATGGAGACCCACAGGGAGTGGAAGGAACAGCTGGAGCAGAAGAAGGCGATCGCGGAGCAGGTGGTGCACACGAAGGAGAAGAAGGGCAGCCTGTCAGCCTATCGTCGCCCCGGCCATCGAGATCGTCGACAGAGGGCCCCACTGGTGACGACTAAAGCTCAGATAGCAGCGCCGGCAGGAGGAAGCTCAAGCCAAATGTCTCTGACGCCATCGAGCACTACACCAACCGTGCCGAAGCGCTCCGTGATGAAGCCCAGGCCCTCGAACAGCTACTGACGGACACTCTCAATGAGCAGTCAGAGCAGGGCGGCGGCCAGAACGACCAGCATGCAGCAGACCGCGATGCGGACCACGCTGGGCCGTGGGGGGCAGACCACGGCGACCGTGATGGAGGGGCGAAGAACGCGGCATTGCCGTGGGCGGCGCGCTGACAGCTGCCGCTGTCGGCATGGCCGCTCGGCAGACCACGCCAGCTTCACAGCAGGCAGGCAGCTGGCCGCAAACGCCCAGCCTGCGACCAGGGCGCGGCCGACGGCTGCAAGGCGGCCAGGACCGATGCCCGGAGCCGCGCAGGCCAGCCGCGGGCCCCCCCTCCGGAGACTGGCGGAGCGGCCGCAGGGGAGGGCCTGCCGGCACCGCTGCAGGCTGGTGGGCGCAAGCGCGCCACCAGCGGCCAAGGCGCGGCGAACGGCAGCAACGTGGCCAGGACGGCTGGAGGTGGCCGTGAGGGTGAGTCACAGGCCGCGATCAGTGACCAGACTGCGGTTCTGGGCGCGAACGGACGTGACGACAGGAACCTCCAGGACGGCAGAGCCCGCCTGCGTGCCGAGCAAGCCCGACGCCTCGCAGCCGCGGCCGCGCGTGGCTGCCCAGAAGCAGCGGGCCAGAAGGCAGACAGGCCCAGCAGCGCAGCTGAAGGGGTGCATGCACCGCCCCAGCGACCAGCCCGCGTGGGCGCTTCCGCCTGTGCGGACTGGCGAGCCAGCCTGGAGGCCCAGGTGAACGCAGCGGGCGAGAGCTCGGCTCAAGAGGCGACGGCGCGAGAGGTTGACGAGTGCGCGGACACAGCAGCTGGGCGTGAGCGGAGGCGCCCGCAGCACCGCAGCCGCCTGGAGGCTGAATTGCAGGATGCCCGGTGCGCCCGCACGCTGCGCGCAGAGCGCGGCGGACCGTCCATCCGCCTCGTGCAGCAGGGGAGGAGAGGCGGCGAGAGGAGATGAGAGGCGGCGCTGGCGGCCGCCGCCGCGTGCGGGATGGGGCCGCCGCGGCTGCGCGGGGGCGCGGGTCGGACGCGCGCTGCGCACGGCGCGGGCGCGCGTGGGCGCTCGGCCTGGGGGGGGAGGGGGGGGCACACGAGGCGTGCCCCCCCCCCCCCCCACACCAAATAAACTGTTGCAAAAGCTGCCCCTCCCGCCCGCCCCCCTCCCCCCCTTCCGCTCCTCTTCCCCCTCGTCCTCCTCCTCCACCGCCTGCCTCTTCCCACCCCCCCCCGACGGCTGCCGGGCGGGCCCCCGTTCAGCTCAGGAGTCCAGTGGCGGACGTGCCTCTCTTCGAGTACGGCATGTGATCCTCGACCCACCCGGGTCGGGCGAGAGGGGGGGGTCGTGACGTTTCGGGGGCGTCCACCAGGGGTGCGTCCAACAGCGGGGTTCGCCGATCATGGCTCGAGGCACGTGCGCGGACGAAGGGGGGGGCCAGCCGTTGCGTTGAAAGAAGAAGAGGGGAGCCAGCGGATGTGTGGAAAACGCATCGCTCCGCCGCCGCGATATCCATCCCCCCTAGTCGTCACACCTCACTCGGACGCCCCAAAAAGTAAGGCGGGACACAGACTGTGGCAAAATCGGACAGGGACGCATCGGGGATCTCTGAGATCCAGTCGCCTCGGCGCTTCCCGGCACTGCAGTGGCGCATGCGTCAGGCAACCACATGTGACGCCAAACCCTGCAGGTCAAATTTCTGAAACACCGGCAGAAGCTCAAGAATCGGATTCATGCCTGCAGCCAAATAAACACCGGCTGGGGGGTCCCATACCCACCGCTGGTCACAGATGTGCCGAGGAAAGCGCCTGGCGGAAGAGACGACACCGTGCCCCTGTTTCCCAGTTTGGAACGCCCGAAATGGGAACCTCCGGAAAAAATGGCACGATGCCCAACAGCAGAATCTGTCCAGCACCGACAGCGGCCGCTGTTGGACAGGCGACCTTCTCCCACAAATGGGCAACATCCGCGGCGACACCGACAGCGACCCCTGTTGCCAAAACGGATAACAACTGTTGTCGGTCTCCGCCTCATTTCTTTCCGCACCCGTGTCGTTCGTGTCGAGCAGCCCCCCCCTTCCTGCCGACCCGGCCCATGGCCCAGCGGCTCCCCAGAGTAGCCAGACAGACCCTCCAGATGTCAGGCATTCATGAAGCAGTCGAGGGCCATCCGTGGGGATCGAAGATGTACATGTTTCGATGTCCTGGGCCCCCTTTTAGGCCTCCGGAGGCCTCCGAATACAGTGGAGCCCTACAGGGACCTCGGGGGTGCCAACAGACGACTTCCTTGCTAGAAGAGGGAACGCCATAGTCATGAACTTTTGGCGCTCCGCGCGGATTTCTTAGATCTGCGCTGGACCCCCTCCATGGCGCGCGGAGCGCGCCAGGGGCGGCGCCGAAGGCGCCGCCAGGGGGGGTCAGCGCGGACACCAGAAATCCGCGCGGTGCGCCAAACGTTTATGTCTTTGGCGTTCTTTCTTCTTCTTCGACTTGCGGCAGCATGCCCTCCACAGCATTACACAACTCACAACGGGGTGGGCACGATGGGGGCCGATTGCGGGGGCCGGGGCTCCCACACGGGTCGTGCAAGCTGCTCAGGGAAACGCAGCCTCAAGATCGGCCGATTCTTGGCCGTTTAGGCGGCTCTTGACCTCTTGGCCGCTTGGTGCACCTTGATTCCCCTGGGTGGCCAACGAGCCCTGACCCCTGACGCCGTGACCGTTGCATGTGGACTTCCTGAAGGTCTCAACCCCTTCCCTGGTGGGGCGTTGCTGAATGGGGGGGCGATACAAAGAGGTGGGGGGGGCGAGCAACGTACACCCTTCGTGCCTCTTTGGAGCCCCAGAGGGCCCTTTTAGGGCCCCTGAGGTGCCCGAAGTGTGCACCTTTCTTCACATCTCCATTTATCGCCCCCCCCCCCACGACCTGGCCGCGGCTCTTCATCCCTGGGCTTCTGACGGCCCTGTGGGGCCCAGCAAGGCAGCACAGGCCCCCGCAGGCAACGCGTTGCCGACGACCTTCTGGTGTGACTTCTTCTCGGCGCGAGGGGGTCTTGGCCAGGCGGTCAGCAGTCGAGCCCAGGACCTACAGTAGGGGCCCGACCGCAAATAACCTTCCACAAGAAACCCAACCCTGAGACTCCAGGACGTCCATAGATTTTTGGTGTGGGAACGTTTCGCTTCCCATGGCAAAACCATCGGAACCGCAGAAACCCTGGGCACCCTGGAGGCAAGCAGGGTGCTTGTTGGCATGGGTCTCCACTGTATTCCTGGGCGCGTCCTTGCTAGGATTTCAGAAGGCTTCCAGCCGTCGGCGACGAGAACGCTCCGGGAGGCCCATCAGGGGCGGAAGACGTAGAGCCCCCCTCAACCTCGAAGTTCGATGCCCCTCCCCCCCTGCCCACCTCCCCGGGCGGGCCTTCGGGTCTTGGAGCGCGTAAACAAAACTTTGAGGATTTCTTGGGTCGGCGCTGGACCCCCATCCCTGGCGCGCAGAAGTGCGCCAGGGGCCGCGGCGGAGGTGCCGCCAGGTGCATCGCGACCTCTGGGGAGAGGATCCACGGGCCCCTTCGTTTTCCCTTTCTTGACGCTGTTTGGGGCCTTTTGGCCGAATTCGTTGGCCGTCTTGGGAGTCTCTGTCTCTGTCCCCGTCCTGCGCCCTCTCTGGACGATCTTAGGGCTCAGGGGGCCGATCCAAAGTTGATGGTCATGCCGTGGTTTCGTCTTGCAGGTAGGAAATCGACTGCAGAATTGATTCACCCCAGCATGGACTTTGTTCGTCCAATATACGACACAAGCGCAGCATGTTCCGTATATGCACGAACATTACACACATGATTCGTATATTTGACGGCAAAACAAAGTTGGGGAACATTAATTATGTAGTCGATCTCCGACCCGAAAAAGGAAACAACGGCACCCAGCAACTTTCTGAGCTCCGCGCGGATTTCTTGGATCGGCCAGCGGCGCCACCGTGTCCCTCGGTGCTTCCGCGTCGGAGAATTCAACCTTGAACGCCTTCGCCAGCATCGCCGTCGCGCTTACGCTGTATGAACCTACAGAATGCTGTTGTTTCTTTAGGTGGCGCGCCCTGAAGGGAAGTGAGAAAGGGCAGGCCTTGTCAGAAGGCTCGGAAGTCCCCTGGCGTTCTGAAAAATTGTCTGAGCCTTTCCCGAAGACGCCAGAATCTTCTCCGAAGGTGCGAAGGATCCGGCGCCTTCTGAGAAGGCCTTACCCTTCTCACTTCCCCTCTTCGCTCGCCGCCGACATATGCCGTTCCCAGACCCCAAACGTCGTGATGTTTTCACAACGTTGACCCCCTGAGGTCTCGACCCCTTCCCCGGCCCCGGGGCCCGCTTCTCCTCCTGACTCGTTCTTTGGCGGTCCCGGGGCCCGGTCGAGGCCCCCGGACCGTCGCCGATTTTTCCTCCCGTAGCGAAAAACCTCCCGTCGAGATTTTTTCTCAACGCGACGGGGTCTGGGTTGTTTCCTCTTCGACCTCCGCCCCGAGGGGCTCGGGGAGCCGCGGTCCTCGCCGCCTCCTGCCCCGCGTGCGCCGTCGGCCCCGTTCGCGGCCCAAAGGGCGGCGCTGGTGAACACGAAGGTCCCGACCACGCTGGCGAGCCAGCACGCCTCAGGAGGAGGAGGCGGAGGAGGCGGAGGCGGAGGAGGAGGAGGCGGAGGAGGAGGAGGCGGAGGAGGAGAAGGAAAATGAGGAGGAGGAGGAAGAGGAGGAGGAGGCGGAGGAGGAGCGACCGTACCAGGAAAGGACGAGACGAGGGCAAGCGGGCAAGACGCGGGAAGAGGGCAAGTGACCACGAGTCCGCTTGTCTCGACTATGGCCGCATCGCGTGCCGTGCAGCAGCTAAGCACTCGGTGCCTGTAGTGTAAAGAAGCGCGGCGCGGGGCGCGGCGTGCGTAATGATACGCAGTTTGTTGTAAAAGTGAAATGAAAGGGCTGATCTGCGAACAGCTTCTGAAATAGAGTGCTCTGGGTTTGCGTGTTGCTCTGACGTCCCTAGGCCAATTCGCACGAGGGGGTCCGAGGAGAGAAAGGAACGAGGTAACGCGAGGAAGTGCAGAAGGCGGGGACAGGTGAGGTAATGGCCGAGACGGTCTGGGCAAGTGACGCACCCGAGCAGACACGTGCGGCGCGGTCCAAATGGGAATCGGTGGCTGGTCCACCATGCTCCCGCTAGTGTTTGAAAGACAGCCCAGCGGATGGCTGGTGCTTTCTTTGAAAGGAAAGCAGGTAGCTCCTTCCAGCGAGTTGACAGGGCTGGAGGAAGCACAACATCTGGAAGAGCCAGGAGGCGGAGGAGGAGGAGGAGAAGGAGGAGGGAGGACAAGTGTAAAACCAAGAGTCATCAACGATGTTGGAATTAACCCGCCTTCCAAGCTCCTTCTTCATAGGCCCCCACAGCGGTTCATTTCCATTGAGGGAGCTGCCTCGTTGGAAGACAACCGTTTGAAGATCCTGAAGCATGCCAAAACATTGTTCTCGGGATTTCGACGCCTCGTATCAACCTGATTGCTGCGTTTTGACGATCCGGAATCGTGCCAGAGCGCCATTTTGGGGCTCTCACACAGCGAATCAACATAACTGCTGCACCCATATAATCCTTCCAAAACACCATCCCTGGTACGCTGATCATGGGAATCCGTGGAACTCTTGCAATTGGTGGAAACGAATGTACGCGGCGCGGAGGCGAGCGCCACATGTTTTAAAAATACACCGCCCGCGATCCTTGAAGCTCCTGCAGGCTTTGAAAAAGAATGTGCGCGGCGCCCGCGAAGAAAGCTACATGTTGAAAACCGCCCACCGCCTATGTGGCCGAACGTTGAGGCCAGACCTGCCAAGCTATCGGACCATGTGTTCCCTGAATCGGTTTGGAAAGCCTTCGGGGAACACGTGGGCATCTTGAAGGTCATCTTGGCCGCCTGGAGGCCTTTTTGACTCTTTCGGGCCTTCTTGGAGGACGTCTTGGAGGGCTCGTGGGCTGTCTTGGAGGCCATCTTGAGCGTGAAGATATTGCAAATGTTGAAAACGAATGTGCGCGGCGCTAAGGCGGGAATCACATTTTGAGAACCACCCGCCCTTAATCCGTGAAACTCGTGCAAATTGTTGCAACGAATGTGCGCGGCGCCCAAAACAACCCCCCCAAAAAAAACGCCCTCAATCCGTGAAGCTCTTGCGACTTGTTCAACCGAATGCGCGCGGCGCTAAGGTGAGAGCCACAATTTGAAAAGGGCCCGCCCTCAATCCATCAAACGTTTGCTAGTCATTAAGAAGAATGTGCGCGGCGCTAAAGCGAGAACCACATTTTGAAAAGGAACCGCCCTCAATTCGTGAAGCTCTTGCAACTTGTGTAAACGAATGTGCGCGGCGCTAAGGCGAAAGCCACATTTTGAAAACCGCCCGCCTTCAATATGTAAAACTCCTGCAAATGTTGAAAACAAATGTGCGCGGCGCTGAGGCGAGAGCCACATTTTGAAAACCACCCGCCCTCCATTTGTGAATCGGTTGTAATTCTGTAAGCTTCGGAATCATGAGTGGTGAGGAAGTTCCACGCGAACCGCCCGTCCCGCCCTAAAAACTGGCCTCGGGGTGCGACAGGGAAGAGCTATCTATAAGGAGAAGGAATGGTGAGGAGGAGGAGGAGGAGGAGGAGGAGGAGGAGGAGGAGGAGGATGGGGAGGAGGCGGAGGAGAAGGCGGAGGAGGAGGAGGAGGCGGCGGAGGAGGAGGAGGCGAGCGGACACAAGGACGACCGACGAGGGCGGGACGGCAGAGTCTAGTGCAGGCAGCGGTGGCGTGGGCATAGCAGGACGCCTCGGGAGAAGGAGGTGGAGGAAGGTGCCCTTCCCGCGCTTGGCAACAGGCCAGGTTAAGCCCCGACGATCTCGAGGCACGGAAGCTGTCGCCGCCGATCCTTTTCCATTCAGTGCAGATCACTTGAGGTAGTTGCCGCCTGCGAGGAAACTCACATCGGCCGAAACACCAGAAAAAACATAGGGAAGGTGCCCTCCTTCTCGAATTGGTTTCGGATGGGGTTGCCCGGGACTCATCCCGATATAGGGAGCAGCTCACCAAGGACGTACACGCCCAGCCACGAACATGAATACGGCCCCCCAATCCACGAAACCAACCTCGTGGTACGATAGGTCGCGCCATGCATACTGTCGGAACCAACGTAGATTCATGTACGTGCACGTGCTTCTTTTGCTCCTGACGATGCGAGTCCTCGGGGATGCCCGCTTTTAGGGCGGACCGGGCGCCTCGCCTGAGACTTCCGCACCACTCATAACCTTGAAACCTAAAGGTTTGCAACAGTTTCGCAGATGGAGAGAGCGTGGTGTTCAAAATGTGGCCCTCGCCTTAGCGCCGCGCACATGTGTTTTCAAATATTGCAAGAGTTTCACGGATTGGGGGCGGTTCCTTTTCAAACTGTGGCTCTCACCTTAGCGCCGCGCGAATTCCTTTACAACAGTTGCAAGAGCTTCACGGATTGAGGGCGGTTCCTCTTCAAAATGTGGTTCTCGCCTTAGCGCCGCGCAACTTCGATTTCAAAATTTATAACTGTTTCACAAATGGAAGGCCGGTGGTGTTCAAAATGTGATTCTCGCCTTAGCGTAGCGCGCATTAGTTTCGAAACACGGGGGCTCTTTTTCAAAGTCTGGCTCTCGCCTCAGAGCCGCGCACAATTGTTTATACAAAGTACAAGCCTTTCGCGGACTCCCATGATCAACGTGCCAGAAATAGTGTTTTGGAGAGAGTCAGCATTATGCGGGAGCAACAGTTACGTTGAATCGCGAAATTGATTCAACTTCGCGAATCAATGAAGTCCCAAGAAAGGTGTTCTAGCACGAGACGCAACAGTCAGGTTGATCCGTGGCCTTCAAACCCCGAAAACAATTTTCTGGCATGCTTCAGCATCTTCGAACGGTTGTCGTTCAACGAGGCAGTTCCCTCAATGGAAATGGGTCGTTATAGGGGGCTATGAAAGGCGGAGCTTCGGGGGTGGGTGTATTCCAACATCGTTGATGGCTCTTGGGTTTACACTGGTCCTCCTCCTCCTCCTCCACCTCCTCCTCGTCCTTACTCCTCCTCCTCCTCCTCCTCCTCCTCCTCCTCCTCCTCCTCCTCCTCCTCCTCCTCTCCCTCCCCCTCCACCTCCTCCTGCTCCATCTCCTCCTCCACCTTCTCGTCTTTCCTCCTCCTCCTCCTTCTCCTCCTCCATTCCTTTTCCTTATGAATGCTTTCTCCCTGTCGCATCCCGAAACTAATTTTCAGGGCGGGCCCGGCGCTTCGCCTGAGACGTCCTCACCATTTATGACTTCGAAGCCAAAGCATTGGCAACCGTTTCACACATTGAGGGCGGGTGGCTTTCAAAATATGGCTCTCGCCCGGGCGCGGCGCACATTCGTTTAGAAATTGCAAGAGTTTCCCGGGTTGAAAGCGGATGGTTTTCAAAATGTGGCTGTCGCCTAAGCGCCGCGCACATTTGTTTTCACAAATTGCAAGAGGTTCACGGATTGAGAGCAGGCCGTTTTCAAAATGTGGCTCTCGCGTCAGCGCTGCTCACATTCGTTTTAGAACTTTGCAAGAGCTTCGCGGATTGAGGGCGGGTGTTTTTCAAACTTTGGCTCTGGTCTTAGCGCGGCGCACATCCGCTTAAAGCATGTGAATGTTTCGCGGGTCCACGTCGGTTCCTTTTCAACATGTGGCTCTCTTCCTGGGCGTCGCGCGCATTCGTGCACAAGTTTTTGCAAGCGTTTCATGGAATTCTCATCATCAACGTAGCAGACAAGGTGTTTTCAAAGGGATCAACATGAGCGGGCAGTTATGTTGATTCGCTGTGCTGAAGTCCCAGGAATGGCGTTCTAGCACGATTCAGGATCGTCAACACGCAAAAGTCAGGTTCATCCGTGCCGTTGAAATCCCAGGACAGATGTTTTGGCATGCTTCACGGTCTTCAAACGGTTGTCTTCCAACGAGGCAGTTCCCTCAATGACAATGAACCGTTGTAGGGGCCTATGAAGAGGGAGCTTGGAGGGTGGGTGTATTCCTACATCGTTGATGGCCCTTGGGTTTACACTGGTCCTCCTCCTCCTCCTCCACCTCCTCCTCCTACACTTCCTACTCCTCTTTACTCCTCCTCCTCCTCCTCCTCTTCACGTTCTGCTCCTCCCCCTCCTTCTTTCCCTTCTCTTTCTCCTCCTCCTCCTTCTCCTCCTCGCCCTCGCGCGGCCGGAGACGGGTTGGAGCCCTTCTGTCGGCCTCCAGGGGCCCTCGGAGGAGAAGGAAGGTGGAAGGTCGCGGCGCAGAAGTGGGGGCAGGAAGGAGGGCGAGGAGTCGGAGAAGGACGAGAGCAGATCGGGCGGCCCGGTGGTGCCGCCTCCCTCGTGTGGTAGGTGTAGCACGTGGCGATCACCTCGGAGGGAGAAGAGAAGCAGAGGGGGGCGAGGGGGCCCAGGCATCCGACGACATGACTTTTCAATGCGCGGCCTCAGGGGCCACCACGCCCTCCCCGGGGCCAAATGGTCGACCTGGATCCGCTTTTGATGGTTCTGGGGCCCGATGACGGGCCCCGGAGCACGAAGCCGAGGAACCTTTTATCGTCGGAGATCTGGGCAGGCGAGGGGGCGAGGGAGGGCGGGGGGGGGGGCACAGCAGGCTGCAGGAGCCCCCCCCGGGCGCCGAACAAGCGAGCACTGGAGAACAGAGGCCCAGCAAGCCCGTCGGAGGCGTGGCGGGGGAGGCCGCAGGCCCCGAGAGGCGGATGGGGAATGGGAGGGGAGGGAGGAGAAGGTAGGACGACAAGCGGCATGGAGCAGGAGGACCAGCGTTCATGGAGGAGGAGGAGGAGGAGAAGCGGTATGAAGGAGGAGGACGAGGAGGAGGAGGACGAGGAGGAAGGAGGAGGAGGAGGAGCGAGGGTGATGATGATGATGATGATGATGATGATGATGCTGATGATGATGATGATGATGATGATGATGACGATGATGGTGACGCCCCAACACGCCTGCCGGCGGACACACGGGGCCCGAGAGCCCGGCGGGCAGGCTGCCCAGCTGCGACCCCTGAGGAGGGGCCATGGCCAGACAGCCCGCCACTCCGCACGTGCCCGCAGGCCCCCGCGGCGACGCCGCCCCAGGACACCCACCCCAGTCGCCGTGCTGGCAGCGACGCGAAGGCCGCTGGGCACCTGAATTGCGCGGCGGAGTCCCAGGGCGGCACGGCGCCACCCGCTTAGCGACCAGGAGTAGGTCCAGACATGTCCCCCCACATGGCCGATTTTGGAAAGAAAAAAAAACATGAGAAACAAATCCCCTAAACAGATTCCAAAACAGCAAAATAAATACTCAGACAATCGTCCCTGTACTATTTTTTGACAATTTTTGAATTTCCCTCCTGTAGAGGGACGGGCCACGTAGGCCGTCGAGGTCGCCGCCGGAGTGGGCCGTCTCTGGGCTCGTGCCCGAGCGCCCCGTCGGAGTCCGCGCCGCCGCCGTGCTCGTCGCGGGCCTCGGCGCGCTGCTCGAGCTCGGCCTTGGCAGCCCGTTGGGCGAAAAGCTGACGTCGCTACGCAGTGCCTCGGCGCCGCGCCGCGGCGGCGCGCCCGCGCCCCGCCCGCCGCCGGCCCGCCGGAGGCCCGGCCTGTGCCGATCTGCGCGGCGGATCTGAGAGAATGGGCCTGCTTTTCACCACCACCACCACCATGAGTGGAGTGGAGGAGGAGTCCTCCTCCTCCCTCCTCCTCCTCCTTCCCCTCCTCCTCCTCCTCCTCCTCGTCCTCCTCCTCCTCCTCCTTCTCCTCCTCCTCCTCCTCCTCCTCCTCCTCCTCCTCCCTCCCCCCTTCAACGTGTGGTGGTGGTGGTGGTGGGCAACAGGCCCACCACGAGAGGGGGGGCCTGCACGAAGCGCGCGGCGCCCGCCCGCCCCTTTTGTCGGCGCACTGCCCGCACACCGCGGCGACGACCGCGAGGCGGCGCCGGTCGAGCGCGGGCGCGGAGAGGCCGCCCGCTCGGCCTGGGCGTGCGTGCGGGCGGCCTCGTAACCCCAGGAAGCATTTAAGAAACCCCCTGGCGATATCGTAGCACCGCATTTTTTATTCGATATTCCGAGGGGCCGAAATAACCGAACGATAGCTTTAGCATCCATCATCATCATGCTTATCATCATCAGGTAACGCTTCCAGGGTGCGGAAGGGTTATCGATTTGCTGGAGGGGGTGGTTCTTAAATGCTTCCTGGGGTTATGGGTCGGGTGTCGGGCCGACGCGCCTTAGGCTGCGTCCATGAGATGTCGAAGGGCCGCGCCACGCGCAGGGCGGATCGAGCCTGCAAGAACTCGAAGCCCTGCGCGTCCACGGCTTCCGTCTGCAGCTGGAGCCTGCCCGAACACCGCGAGCGCCGCACCGACACCGGACACGGCGGGGAGGCAAGGCACAGACGGCAGCTCCCAGTCAAACTCGTCGAGCTAGCTGCACGGCGGTGCCCACTGCCGCCAGGAACGATGTGTCGGGCCTCTCGACAGAGTCGCTGCTGGAGTCCTCCCACCATGACGGGTCGTACTCTGAAGTCCATTGCGCCGCCGCGGCGCTCAGGCCAGCGTCGATCAGCTGCGTGGCGAGGAAACTCCGCGACTTGGCTGACGCCACGCTGGCGGCACGATCCGCCTCCAGCATCGCGCCGTCGACAAGCTCCACAGCCGGCACGGCCAGCCGCATCGGGATGTAGCCAAACCAAGGCAGAATGATAATCTCAGAGCAACCGCAGCTAAACTTGAACATCTACCTTCATCTTGTCAAGCAGAGCGCTGGTTCGACCCTCACTGGGGGTGCCGGTTTCGCGCTAAACAGCGGTGCGCCAACCTGCAAGCCCAGACCCCCGACGTCGCCATGTTTTCATGACTTGGACCCCCAGCGGTCTGCTCCCATTCCTCGATGCCTGTTTTTCGCCTCTGGTCTTTCTTGACGGTACCAAGGGCCGGTGAGGACCCCAAGATGCCGACAAAAGCGAAAGACCTGCCGTGAAGGAGGATGATGATGATGACGAGGAGGAGGAGGCGGAGGAGGAGGAGGAAGAAGAGGAGTGGGAGGGGGAGGGGGGCGATGAGGAGGAAGAGGAGGAGAAGGAGGAAGAGGAAGAGGAGGAGCACGTGGAGGAGGAAAAGGAGGAGAGGGAGGGAGCGGAAGTGTTGCCGAACCGTCCTGTGTTGGGTTCTCGTTCTCAAGAGACCCGCGTTCCCTCCTTCCTCCTCTTCTCCTCCCCCTCCTCCATCCTTACATTCTTGCCTCAGGCTCCATCGTGAGCTCCACAGAAAGCAGCAGGGTCCGCGTGCGGTTCCCAAACCATGTCGGCACACCCCTCACACGCTCCGTGGACCAATGGGGAGCTCCACCCAAGGGCCCCATGGCAAAGTTCGCATGTGGTTTCCCGCCCATGTCGGCACATCCCTCGCACGTTCTGCGACCCCATCAGGGGGAACTGTACCCAAAGCCCCAATGGCAGGATTGGCATGCGGTTCCCCGCCCATCCCGGCACACCCCACACACGGTCCGTGGTCCCATATGGAGCTCCAGCCCCAGTGGCAAGGTTCGCATGCAGCAATTCCCCGCTCATGTCGGCTAACCTCTCACACGCTCCGTGGCCCCATGGGGAGTTCCACCGAAGGCCACAATGGCAGGGTTCGTGGGCGGTTCCGCAACCATTTCGGCTTACCTATAACTCGCGTCGTGGCCCCAGAGGCAGCTCCACCGAAAGCTCTAGTGTCGAGTGGCAGGTTTCGCATGCGGTTCCCCGCCCATTTCGGCACACCCTTCAATCGATTCGTGGCCCCAAGGTTCATATGCGGTTCCCCGCTGATTTCTGGCACGCCCTTTCGTGACCTTATGAGGAGCTCCACCGGACGCCCCAGTGGCAGGGTTCGCATGTGATGTCCTGGCAACGTGGGCACACCCCTCACATGCTTCGTGCCCATAGTGAGCTCCACTGAAAGCCCCACTGGCAGGATTGGCATGCGGTGCCCTTCCCATTTTGGGCACGCCCTTTCTTGGCCCAATGGGGAGCCCCACTGGACGCCCCAGTGGCAGGGTTCGCATGCGGTGCTGGCCCACTTCGGTACACTCCTCACACGTTCCGTGGCCCCACAAGGATCTCCACCGAAGGCCTGAGTGGCAATGTTCGCATGCGGTTCGCCGCCCATGTGGGCACACCCCTCACACGTGACGTTGCCACATAGGGACCACCGAAAGCGGTGCCACAACGTGGTATTCACAATTGCAGATGGTTGGGTCCTTCGCCAGATAATCCCTTCAGCCCTCTGGGCGTAGGTGGTTTAGAGCGTTTCCTCTTCCACCCCTCCTTCTTCCCCTTCGGGGAGGGGTTTACCCCTCCCCCTACCCCCTCCCCTGGACCTGGATGGGGAGGGTCGCGAGTCGTCGGAGCGTCCAAAACGGCCTCGGCGAGGAAGCCATAATCATGGATTTTATCAAGGTTTGGGCCCCATTTTGGCCTCCTGGGGGGGGGCTGTAATTAGTACCCCCCCCTCCTGTGATCGATCTCACCCAAGATGGCCCAAAGATGGCCCCCAAGGCTCCCAAGGGTGCCCCAAGAGGGCCCCAAGAGGTGGCCAGGAAGCCCCAAGAGGACCCCTGGAGGCCCCCAGGAAGCCCCCAAGAGGCTCCCAAGAGATCTCCAAGAGATCTCAAAGAGGCCCCAAGAGGCCCCCCAGAGGCACCCAAGACGCTCCAAGAGGCCTCGGCGACAATGCCAACGTCGTTGATGTTACTAAGGTTTTGGCTACATTTTGGCCTCCGGGGGGGGCATTGCTTCGGATGCCTTCAAAAGCGCATGGGAGAGCCAAAGATGATCTCCAAGATGACTCAAGCTATCCCAAGATGCCTCAAGATTGCGCCCACGATGCTCCAAAAGGCCCCAAGACCGCTCCAAGACGGCTACAAGTGGCCAAAGAGCTCCCCCAGAAGGCCCCGAAGAGGTCAAAATCCTTCCAAAACCTTGGGAAAATCAATGTTTTGGGCTTCAAGATGACTCCGAGATGGCCCAAAAGGGCTCCAAGAGCGCTCCCAAGGCTCCCAAGAGCGCTTCAACAGGGCCCCAAGAGGCGTCCAGGAGGCCCCAGGAGGCCCCAACAGGCGCCCAGGAGGCCTCCAAGAGGCTCCAAAGAGACCCCCAAGAGGCCCCAAGAAGCTCTCCGGGGCACCCAAGACGCTCTAAGAGGCGTCCGGGACTGCCAAGAGGCCCCAGAAACGCTCCAAGAAGCCTGCACTGGCTGCCCGCTCCCCTGATTGAGGCAATTCCTCCGGGCATCGTTTCTGGATGGGCCGGTGGGGATCCGCGAACCGTCAACAATTTCGTGACCCCATAGGGGCTGTGGGAGTGCAGCGCCCCCGTGCGACCGTCGTCCTGCGAAAGGGCACGGCCGCCGCCTGCCCGAACCGCCGCGGTGCGCGCGTCAGCGCGGCCCGCCGAGCAGGGGGCGGCCCGCGCGGCAGCCGGGCGTCTCCTGCGCCAGGGGCCGACGCGGCCAGGACTCCGAGGGGGCCCGACCGCGCCCCGCGGATTCGCGCGGGAGTACCTCACCGCGCAGGACAGAGCCTGCAGCGCGTCAACTCACCCCTGCGCATCCCCATCGGCTGCGGCGCTTCTGACTCCTCGCCACCAGCACCGGTTCTCCGAACCAGCCTGGCTGCGACGGGTGCAGGTCCCTCTGCGGCCTTGTCAGTGCGTCTCTCTGGCGGTGGAGCGCCCTCCTCGGGCACGGGACCGTGAGGCTCATGCCCCTGGCCGACGCCGCGTTGCACCTGGAGATGGATCAGAAAACTGTCGGGCCCGCAGCGGACAGCACGTGCGCGGGGGGAACGTTGGCGTTCCACCACAGGGGGCCTTGACTCGATCTCCTCCTGCGCCTCTCCACCGCCACCAGGGGCTCCATCACCTGGTCCCTCGGGGGGTGCGCCTCGACCTCGAGCTCTGCCACGACCTTTCCCCCAACGTCCACGACTATACTGGGCGGCACCTTCAGCTCCAATTCCGCTCCTTCTTGGTGACCGTGGGCATCTCCAGCGGGTGCTTCGCCTCCGTCTGCGCTCGGGTCTTCTCCCACATTCTGCTGGTTGCCCGCCAGCTGCGCGATCGCAACGGAGACAGCTGCCGCCACGATAATTGCCGCTGCGTCCGTTCGCCCCGCCGAGCCTTCACCTCGACTGGTCCACGCCAGTTTTCCGCTGCGTCGATCATCCTCAGCTGCGGCAGCGCGCCCACCGTGGATGGCCGTACTGCAGACCGCGCGTGACCAGCATCTCCACTTCGCCCCGATGTCCGTGATGATGGCCGTGCTGTGGAGGTCTGACACTCTCGTCGGGCACGTCACGCCCTTCACCTCGCATTCGGCTTTCGGCCTCCTCCTGCGCCCAGGCCAGGCGCAACGGATCGCGCCCAGGCGCGCCCTGGGGAGGCGTCTCGAGCCCGCATCAACTCCCAAACCCAGGCCGTCAGCTCCTTGGTCAAGTCCTCCGCCATCGCGATGCGGTCTAGTCGACCCTGGGCCACACCATGAATATGTGCTCCCACCTCCGCCCTCATGTCCGCCATGGCGTTCCCTGCGCGCTACCTGTCCGAGATGCGGCCCGCGCAAGCGTCGTACTCTGATCAAGTGACCTTCGCCTTGACGATGCTAATGTTCTGCCTGCCTGCCGCGGAACTCGATCCTCAGCTCCCTATGCGCTCTCCCCCACGCCGCGCACCACATTCTCCCAGCTTCGCAGCCGTCGGGCGCCATGGACGAGGGACGCGTCCGTATATGTGATGATGGGCCCGAGGCAGTTCCTGAAGGCGATGAGTGCTGCCTGGAGTTCCCCTCGCCCGCTCTCCTAAAGGAGCGGCCAGGGGGCATTCCCCCAGTCGCTCGCTCACGTGGACATCGCTGCCCAGCCAGCCCTTGCCAGCTGCCTGTCTTTGGTGGAACTCACCGAAGCGTCCAAGAATATCTCCCTCCCCATGATGTCCCCAGGGCTGCCGCCTGCCATCCTCAGGACGGCGCTGTTGAACGGCATCGGCGCCTCCCGCTTTTCATCTGCACCCAGCCCCCTCGACCACGTAGGGTGCTCCTCGTTACCCCCTGGAGTGGCCGCCTCAGCCTCTCTCAGTAAAGCAAAGGCGGGAGACCCCCCAAAATGAATCCTCCTCTGGCCGCCGACAAACCTCGTCAAAAACACATTGCGATGCTGTTCAAACTCGAATTGCTTGATGGTTCGGGCACTTGTCAGAACACGCGTTCTTCAATGCTGTCAGGGTTCTGCCCGATTTCGGCACCTCTGCGCCTGGGCCGAATACCTCATGCCAGCATTGCAGTAGCGCCCACCACGCAAGCACCGAAAACAACAGCCGCCAATGTATTGTTGACGAGTCTTGTACGGCAGGTTCGTGTCGTGCCGACCCCAGCGTTGGTTTATGACACCGCAGGGATCGTTCAACCTTGAACGATCGGCCGCTGCCGCAACGTCCGATCGTTCAACATCGATCGATTCTGGGTCGCCGGCGGCGTTCAACCTTGAACGCCCGCGCTGGGGTCGCCGCTGGTCGACACGACGCAAACCTACCGTAGGGCTGGGCACCGCCACGCCAAGTGTCGGACCGTGCCCTCCTCGCCGAAGCCCCACGGGCATCTGGCCGACGATGCCGAGAGTGGGCTCGCCAAGGCTCGCCGCGATGCTGGCCACAAGCACCCGACCATGGCGCCGCGTGCCGACGGACGGCAGGCTGCCGACCTCGCAAGGGCTCACCTTGAACGTTGTTGTTCGTTTTGTTGTCGTTGTGTTTGTCGTTTTGCTCTTCCTGTTCTCCCGTGCCCCCCTCCCAAAGCGAAACGCAGAACACGGCCGAAGTGTGGCAAAGCATCGTCTAGGTCCAGCCCTGAATCTCGCCGTCGCTTTCTTGGACAGGGACTTCCTCTTCACGCCGACGATGGCCCCACCTTTGCCTCACCAAATCCAGCTCCTCGTGGTGGTCCGCCGCCTCGCGCCAGAACGCGCCCACGGCGCCGTGTTCCACGGCGACCTTCAGCGTGTGGGAGCCACACTTGGTGAGGTCCAGCCCCCCGCCCCTGCCGTCCTTGAGCGCCTTGACGGGCTCCATGCTCCAGCCGATGCGCTGGCACGCCAGCAGGACTGCTCCCGCGGGGCCCGTGCCCACCAGGCCCTGAGCCCCCGTGTGCTCGAGCTCCTCCTTTGCGCCCAGAAGCGCTCATGAGCGCACGGAGGTCATCCAGCCTCGCGGCCGACTGCAGCCCTTTCGCCCAGGCGTCACCAAGCCTCAAGACGTGCTGGACCAGCAGGTCGTCACGTACCGTGGCCGAGTCAAGGAAACTGAGCGACACGCTGCGGCCCGGGGTCCTCCAGAGCGGCATCGAGGCCGCCTGGCTCCTCCACCTTTCCAGCTTCGCCCCCCTACCACGTCGAAGCTTCGCAGCCGAGGTCCGTGGCTGGCATGGTGATGCTGATGCTGATGCTGCTGCTGCGACGACTGCTGCTGCTGCCGCCGCCGATGATAAAGATGCTGATAATGCTGACGATGATGCCGATGATGATGATGATGATGGTGATGATGATGATGATGATGATGATGATGATGGTGGTGGTGATGATGCTGATGGTGGTGATGGTGATGATGCTGACGATGATGATGCTGATGCTGCTGATGATGATGATCATGGTACATATTGCGACGATGACGATGACGACGATGATGATGATGGTGATGCTGATGACGATGCTGATGCTGAAGATGATGACGATGATGCTGCTGAAAATGATATTGGTGATGGTGCTGATGATGCTGATGCTGATGCATGCAGCTGGTGGTGCTTCTACTGCTGCTGCTGCTGACCACGATGATGATGATGATGATGATAATGATGATGATGATGATGATGATGATGATGATGATGATGATGATGATGATGATGATGATGATGATGATGATGATGATGATGATGATGATGATGATGATGATGATGATGATGATGATGATGATGATGATGATGATGATGATGATGATGATGATGATGATGATGATGATGATGATGATGATGATGATGATGATGATGATGATGATGATGGAGAGAGCGTGATCCACCGCCGCTTCACTGTGGAAAATTGCCGCCCTTTTCCTCCGGAACCCGGGGGTCCCCCCCCCCTCCCGAAAATCCCCCCCCCCTGCTGGACCCCCCCCCCCTTCCTCCCGCGGCAAAACCCCCCCCCTCCCCTAACCCCCCCCCCTCGAACTCGAAAAGTGGGGGGGGTTCACTACCGGTTCGACCCCCCCCCCCATCGAAAACCAGAGGGCGGGATCACTACCGGTTCGAACGAACCCCTCCCCACCCCCCCCTCGCACCGCCAGCAAACGACTCCCGGTCCCTACCACCGTCCTCACCACATCCCCCACTGTTGTTCCCAGCGCCACTCACCACCACTGTCCCCACTGGTTCCACCACCGCCCCTACTGTCCCCACCAGTGCCACCACCACTGTCGCACTGTCCCCACTGTCCCCACCACTGTTCCCACCACGGTTCCACTCTCCCAACTTTCTCCACTGCCCGACTATCCCCACTGTCCCCACTGTCCCACTGACTCCTCCGCTGTCCCACTGAGCTGTCCCACTGTTCCCACCACTGTCCCCACTGTCCCCACCACTGTCCCCACTGTACCTCTGTCCCATTGTCCCACCGCCGTCCTCGCCACCGCCTTCACCACTGTCCCCACCACCACTGTACCCTCCACTGTCCCACTGTTTCCACCACTTCCCACTGTCCCCACACCACTGTCCCCACCACCGCCGTCCCCACCACTGTCCCACTGTCCCCACTGTTCCCACCATTGTCCTCACCATTGTCCCCACCACTACCGTCCCCACCACTGTCCCACTGTCCCCACCACTGTCCCGTTGTCCCCTCGCCACTGTCCCCACCACCACCGTCCCCACCACTGTCCGCACCACCCCCGGTTTTCGAGGGGGGGGGGGGGTTCGAACCGGTAGTGACCCCCCCCCCCTTGACCCCCCCCCTTTTCATGATGAACTGGGGGGGGGGGAGGGGTTCGAACCGGTAGTGACCCCCCCCGGTTTTCCAGAGGGGGGGGGGAGGGGTTCGAACCGGTAGTGACCCCCTCCGGTTTTCCGCCAGCAGTGGTAGAAGAACACGCTCTTTCTGATGATGATGATGATGATGATGATGATGATGATGATGATGATCCTGATGAGGATGAGGATAAGAATGAGGATACTGATGGTGATGAAGATGATGATTGTGATGATGACGATGCTGCTGATTATGCTGATGATGGCGATGGTGATAATGATGCGAATGATTATGTTGACGATGATGATGCTGCTGATGATGAAGATGATGATGATGCTGATGATGATAACGATGACGACGATGCTGCTGATGCTGATGATGATGACGATGATGATGTTGATGATTCTGTTGATGATGGTGTAGGAGGTGGTGGTGGTGGTGGTGGTGGTGGTGGTGGTGGTGGTGGTGGTGGTGGTGGTGGTGGTGGTGGTGGTGGTGGTGGTGGTGGTGGTGGTGGCGGTGGTGTGGTGGTGGTGGGGGTGGTGCTGCTGCTGCTTGGGTGATGGTGGTGGTAGAGGTGGTGGTGTTGGTGGTGGTGGCGGTGATGGTGGTGGTGTGGTGAATCAGACAGCCTGGGAGGCGTGGAGGTGAGGAGGAGGAATGGCGTGGGAGGCGGAGGAGAGGAGGGGAGCGGGGGGGGGGGGATGCGAAGAGGAGGAGGAGGGAGGAGGAGGAGGAGGAGGCTGGGGAGGAGAGGAGGGAGGAGGAATGGAGGGGAGGAGGAGGAGGAGAGGAGGAGGAGGGAGGAGGAGGAGGGGGAGGAGAGGAGGACCCTGCGGAGAGGAGAGAGAGGCTGGGAGCAGGGGGGGGGCGGCGGGCGAGGAGCAGCCGCAGGCCCGCCTCGACTACCAACATCAGGAGGAGCCAGCAGCAGTACCAAGGCTCGGCCCGTCGGAGACACGCATGACACGGATTGTCGTCTTCCTTCGCGGGGGGGGCTTCCTTCGTGACGTGATCTTCCTGCTCTTCCTCATCCTCCTCTTCCATCGCGTGGCGTCTTCCTTCGTGATCCTCCTCCTCCTCCTCCTCCTCCTCCTCCTCCTTCTCCTGTTCATCCTCCTTCTCCTTCTCTTCTCCTGCTCCTCGCTCTCTCCTCTCCACTACCCCTCCTCTCCCGAGGCGTCCCTCACGGCGTGGACTCCCTGCGTGAGCTGGATCTGAGCCACCAGCGAGCACACGAGGAAAACGTGGTCGGAGAAGAGCTCATTCAATCCGCTCCATCTGACGGGAAGGTACAGCACCACTCGGACTATGATAATGTACCAGAAGAACCTGGCGACGCGCCCCGGGCCCTCCTGTCCGATGATGATCTCGGTGAGGCTCCGCTGACATTCTCCTGGCTCCCGGCGAAGCCAGGCCCAACAAGACGGCACCACGAGCGGGACGGTGAGGAGGGGGCCTCGGGAGACGGCGCACACGACCGCCATTGTAGGGGGCTGGGGGGGGAAGCGTAGGAAGGAGGCGGGTTTTTTGGGGGGGATGGGGAGGAATAGGTGGAGATTGGAAGGGGGAGGAGGGGGAGAGGATCCCCCCCAGGAGGGCAACCCCTATGGGCTGAAAGCTTTTGGCGTCGTGAGGGGGGAGGGGTGCCGCTTGGCCATCGGGTCAGAAGAGGTCGGAGGGAGGATTGGATTGGTGCGTGCGGTAGGTTCCTGCCATCACGGCGTGGAGGGCTACAAATTCTGCCGCTCCGTGAGCCTTTCTTTCGATGGTTAACGATCTCAACGCCCAGGGAGGCAACATCCTTCGAAAATCTTCAATCTGGAACGCCATTGCCCATGCTGCCGCCGCGCCAGGACGGTGGGGACCCACCGCGTGTCCCTGAGATCCGAACTCTGCCACGACGAAGTTGTCCGCACTGAATAGAAAGTTCTCGTGCGGCCACGCAAAGAAAGACTTCTTCATATCGGTCTGGTTCGTCTTGGATATCAGAACTCGGTGGAACGTCTTTACCCCGTGAGTCCCGCCAGGTAGCACAGAAGTGCCGGGGAGGAAGAGAAAGAAGATGAGGAGGACGATAGGTCGGCAGAGCATGAGAGGGAGGAGGGAGGAGGGAGGTCATCGGTGATGATGATGGTGATGATGATGGTGATGATGCTGATGATGATGCAGATGATGATGATGCTGCTGATGATTATTATGATTATGCTGATGTTGATGTTGATGCTGATGCTGATGATGAGAATGAGGAGGAGAAGAGTAGGAAGAAGAAAGGGATACGGAGAAGACATGTTGATGGAGGAGGGAGGAATAAGGGAGACGGTCTGTAAGGACAAGAGCGTACGAATATTATTCTGATGCTGAGAAGGAGGAGGGGGAGCCGGCACAGGAGGACGAACTAGGAGGAGGGGTTGTCCGAACAGCGCTTATGGTGGGGGGGCGCCGATCAATGAAGAGGAAAGCCACAGAGCGCGACGGCGGGAAGTCCAGGGCGGGGAGACGCTGAGCAAGAGGGAAGAGCTGCACCGCTGGCAGCCGTCCGAGGAAGAGGCCACACGCGGGCAGAGGTTGAGCCGAATGCGGCAGGAGGAGGCGGAGGAGGAGGAGGAGGAGGAGGAGGAGGAGGAGGAGGAGGAGGAAGAGGAGGGAGGAAGAGGAGGAGGAGGCTCCTCCGCCGTCCCTCAACTGGAGGGGCCCCATATCGCCCAGGCGGGCGAACGAAACGTCGGCAGCCTAGGCAGAGTCCGGCAGATACCTCGGAGGACAGCTGGAAACGCGCCTCGGCGGCAACTGGAGACTCGACCCATGCTTCGGATGGAGGTGGGTGTTGACCCGTACCCTCCTCCCGTCCCCTCCCTCCCCCATGCCATCGCACTCTTGCACCGAATTGTCGTTGGTCACCCTCAAAACCCGTCGGTGCGTACATGAGTTTGCTTCGAGCGATCCTCGCCCGTGAACGCGAGGCGGGATCCCCAGCGAACACTGGCACACTTTGGGGAATCGTTGCCGTGCCATGTAGCCGTAACTCGTCCAAGACGCGGGGCAGGATATCCAAGGAGCACCAGCACTCTTGGGTCTGAGGGCCGCGGTCATCAGGGTGTGCGAGGCGTGTCGGGAGTTGTTCTCTTCAAGTCGGACAGCATGCCTGTCGAGTGGGGCCGCCTCTATAGCCTATAGTCGACCTCCGAAACGCAACTGCAATTCTCTGTAATGCACCTGCGCGTTTCTCTGACGATGCGCTAGGCGCGGCGGCTGACGTAAACTTGGCTCGGGCAGGAACGAAGGCGCTCATCACGAGGACCTGGCGGGAAGCAGCCCAAGGGGTGTGAGGTGCCCGCGCCCTTGGCCCACCGGTGGGCTGTGGGAGGTGGGCCGTTCGACTTGGGGGCTGGGCAAGGAGAAGGAACCAGGAGGGCCACCCGCGCATGTGCACTCAGGGGGAGCGTGAAAGCGGCCATCGGGAGGAGCGACCAAACCATGATCGCCAGGAGCAGCACACGTATGCGGGCGCGGGCCCGAGTTCGCGACGTCGGCGCGGCTCGGAGGGCCAGGCGCGGAGGCTACGAGGGTCTGGGGCCTCTGGCCGACACCGGCGCGGCGCTCCCCCCAGGTGGACCGAAGTGTCGGCCCACACCCACATGAAGGTGACGGCGGCACCAGGCTGCGCACCAAGAGCAGGCACACACGTGTGCGGCAGGGCGTGCTGATCTGGTGTGCTTAGCCATCCAACGCTCTCGCGCCCGACTTTCGGCTTCATGCCGCCCAGATTTCGTGTGACACAGAGACTCTTATTGCCCAGACTGTGGTGGCGTGAGTAGTCTAGCCACTCGTTATCGACAGTGTTTGCAGATTGTCCTTGCCTGCTCGCGCAGCCCGAGAGGATAGAGACGACCTTCTTGAGCATCAACTGCGCTCTCTGTCGGACATTTGAACGGAAGCCGGAAGTGACAGTAAACGAGTACGGCGCGGACGAGCTGGATGCACCGTTTGAGCCAGACCCGAGTGCTATACGCAAGCGTCAGGTGTCGAAAGGTGAGCGCCAACCTCTGGCCAGACCAGACGGTGGCCCTGTACTCCACGTCGTAGCGAACGTCGACTGCGGCGACGACGGGGGCCATCGAAACTTCAGCCCAAAGAGCGACGATGTCATGAAACTGCACACTTTGAAACTCATTTTCCAATCGCGGCAACTGGGCCTGCATGTGTAACGGAATCGACACGTCGGCGAAGCTCTCCTAGGTCAGCGTCTACGTGCGCAAGCTTTCTGGCCTGAGCGCAGAATGTATCACCGACAACTGCAATTTGTCGGTGGCACATATTACCAGCGAAGTGGCGAGCCAACGGTTGTCGCGGACATGGTCCCTGAAGTGGCGAGCCAACAGTTGTCACAGCTTTCGGCCCACCAATTCAGAGTGGGTTCAACGGCATGGTTATTCAGGTTCGCCCGAGGGTGCAAGTAGCGCGCGAACGCGTCACACACTAGGCGTACACCGACACCCTCTGCGTCGCTGCCTCGGACACCGGAAGACACCAAAGGAGTGCGCTTTCGGCGTGGGGAGTGAGGCCTGCAGCAAGACAGGCAGGCACTTGCCGTGGTCCTGTAAGGATGCCCACCCCGCGCGACCGACCAGCGTCTCAGCATGGAGGGAGAGCCGCGGGGCCACGCCGCAGCCGTGCAGAGCCGGGGCCAGCGTCGCGTGTCTTGTTGAGTTGCCGCGCCACGCTGGCTCTGAAGAAGTAGGGCGCTGGTTTCTAACGGACGAAGCCGCCACGCAATCCAACTTCTTGTCAAGCTGCTGCGCCTGGGCAATGGTTGACCCCTGGTCGAAGCTTGTGCTAGCGGGTGGCCACCGTAGCTTGAATCAAAACTCGCTTGCACGGCAACTGGGGTCGTGCCATGCCAGCAGGTCGTGCCTCGCTGCGGCGAAGTGTATCCCAGAAGTGATTCCGCGCGGACGCGAAAACATTTGTGTGTGTGCGTGTCCGCGAACAACAAATTGCAAAACTCCGTGCTGACGTCGACTGAGGCAACGTGGCCAAGTAAACGCGGGAACGACACGATAGCGGCGAGGGGTGAGGACCGCGTCCACATTCATGCCCGTCATGCTCGGCCCATGGCAGAGGCGTCTCCAACAGAGCGAATGGAAAACCTGAAACTGAACGCTTCCTTCGACTTTGAGACACCGGCCAACGAGGAAAGGGGTGGGGGAGGACATTGGATGCACGAGAAGAGAGTGGAGGAGGAGGGGGATGACAACGAGCTGGAAAAGGCGCTGAGGGAGGACAGGGAAGCTGAGGTGGAACACGAGGCGGCGCCGATGAATACAGCGAAGAACAGCACCAGCGACGGCCCCCAGAACCACCTCTCCGTCTGGAAACGCTCCCAGGCGTCCGATGCGGCCTCCTGGAAGGAGCGGGGGAGCAGGAGGACAAGAGGAAGGCGGAGGAGAGGAAAGGAAGGGGCGACAACGATGCGAAAGGACTCGGATCCGCAGAAATAACCCGCGCTGGGGCGAGAACGCCGTTCTGAACGACGGGAGCAAAGCGCCGATCCGAAAATGAGGCCCACACTGGCGCGAGAACACAATTTTGGAACACCGGCAACACTCGCATTGGAAACAGAGCGTGCGAACACAAAACATATGTTGTCGAACCCGGTGCAAAAACAAATACGCGGAGAGGGCGGGACACCCTCCAGAGAGAGCCAGGGGAGAGAGGAGAAGCGTATCCAAAATACTGTGTAATTGTGAAGGGAGGAGGGAGAAATCGGGAGATTTCTTGGGGGTCGGATGTAGTTCGGTTGAGTGCGAGGGATGGGAGGATGTGTATCATGCAGGTGCCACAGGAGCAAGTCGCCAAATCGAATTGATTAGGATGCAGGCGCGGTGGGGAACAATACCAGGAACAACTCCTTGAACGCTTGGTGCACCGCTCCTTTTTCTGCATGCTGGCGTTGCCAGTGGGCCACGTGGCCACTCCACATGGGCTGCGTTTTGCGAGTGGCCTCTTTGCCCGCAGGAGTGGGGTGCCTTTGCACAAGTCTGGCCCAGAGCCTCCAGCACCCGCACAACAGAAAGAATACTGGACCACATGGAATGTCACCCTCAACGCAATATTTGTCCATACATAAATACAGCTCTGTGTGAGACATACTCTCAATTTTCCTGGACGTCGGGCGCACTGGGCACACTGCAGACAACTCACAGCGGCACTGCGGGCCTGGGCTCGTGAATGGGAAAAACCAGTCCGTAACCAAACACCTGCCTGACCCGGTCTTGCAGGGGGGGGGCGCCCAATAACTTCCCGCTTTTAGCGAGCCCCAGGGCGGGAGCCTTCATGCCACATGTACTACATGGGCCATGCCTGCGGGGGCACGCATGCCGCTCGATTGCGTTACGGGCAACAGTCGCAGTCACGATGGTCAGCCTCATCTGGGCCACCCATTCGCAG
This sequence comes from Prorocentrum cordatum, assembly GCA_963575745.1. Lineage (NCBI taxonomy): Eukaryota > Dinophyceae > Prorocentrales > Prorocentraceae > Prorocentrum > Prorocentrum cordatum. The sequence continues at coordinate 219,976 of CAUYUJ010021459.1, forward strand.
TGCCACTGGGCAGCCACCGCTCTTGGCGCCCCGCTCGGGCCTTCGCGCCGCAGTATCGCGACATGTCCGGATCACTCAGTGGAGACAGCGCCAGACCACCCATCGATCAACTTGCGCACCCGGGTTCGTACCTGATGTGGCATTTCGATAGTTTCGCCCGAAGGTGCCTGTGGATGTTTCCTTGGAGCGCCCGATGAAACCTGCCAGGATGTCCGAAGGAACCGACCAAGACATGTCCCTGCGACGTCCGAAGGTGCCAGCACAAGTGCGCATGCGACAGCGCGTTTTCTCCGATGCCCACCTAAACGCAACACAAGTCGGCACGCAGGCCCGGGGCCTTTCCAGGCCTCCG
>CAUYUJ010021459.1:220427-252927 GCA_963575745.1 Prorocentrum cordatum
GGTTTCCGGTGACCCGAGGACTCCGCTCGGATTACCAACATGATCAGGCAGCCCCATATGGGGGGCCCCCCGCTGAGACTTCTCACAATTCACTCGATACGAGGCTCCCGCCTGAGACTTCCTCAAATTCAGGCTGACGAGCCCAAAATTGACGACAGTTACAGGTTTTGGATGACCCGCTCGGATTACCAACATGATCTGCGGGCCCCATAAGGAGGGGGGCTCCCGCCTGAGCCTTCCTCACAATTCACTCAGAGACGAGGTTCCCGCCTGAGACTTCCTCCAAATTCAGGCTTGAGGAACCCAAAAGTGAGGACAGTTACAGGGTTCCGATGACCCGCTCGGATTACCAACATAATCTGCGGGCCCCATAGGGAGGGAGCTCCCGCCTGAGACTTCCTCCCAATTCACTCACAGACGAGGCTCCCGCCTTAGACTTCCTCCATTTTCAAGCCTGGGAAGCCCGAAAGTGACGACAGTTACAGGTTTCCGATGACCCGCTCGGATTACCAACATGATCTGCGGGCCCCATAGGGAGGGGGCTCCCGCCTGAGACTTCCTCACAATTTACTCAACGATGATGAGGATGAGGATGATGAGTGGTGGTGAGATGAGTGGTGAAGAGGATGATGATTGATTGTGAGTGGTGGTGACGATGATGATGTTAGAATGAGGATGATGCCGATGCCGATGATGATGATGATGATGATGATGTTCGTGAGCGTGTGAGAGAGCGCGAGTGATGATGATGATGAGTATGTGAGTGACTAAGCATGTGAGAGAGCATCATCGATGATGCTGATGAGGTTGATGATGAGAGAGTGTGAGTGAGTGTGAGTGGGTGTGTGTGTGTTCCTGTCCTGTTCCTGCGCGGGGTTTCCAGAGAAAACAAGAACCCCACTTTGGATGTGGGGAGTCACACAGAACACGAATAGGTTTGCGGACCTAGCTCGAGTAGCAGACCGAGTTCAGACCTCTGGATGCTTTAGACGAACGATCCTGATGATTCTGAATCGATTACGTGTGCGCACCAGCTCTGTAGCTCTCCTACAGCTCGAGTTAAGTACAGAAAACCGACAGCACCTGTCAAGATGACTCGAAACAGCCAATCCCGCCAGAGTGCTTTTTGGCATTAGTATGTACCCGATCGAGCTGAGATTAAGACGGCGAGCGGAAATGAGATCAAATCTCACGGGAAAAACTACTAGAGCTCTAGCGAATTGTTGAATTTCGCGAACATAATTTTGAACCGAGCAAAAGTCAGCAAAAAGTCCGTCGAGATGTTTCTTGCCACTAGCTCCCCAGCGCGCCGGAATTACTCTTAAGCTTACAGCCACTAGCAAGGGAAGCCCTACGAGTTACTTGGTGGCGTCCAAAGCCCGGAGAGCAACTGGGAGCCGGCGGTAAACCGTCAACCAGGTTACCGCCGGGAGCCTCGTAGAGCTCTTTTCTCGCGCGGCGCTGCTTGGAACACATGGAAGGAGTTTCATCATGCGTAAGCTGAAAAGCTAGAAAAAATATTTTGAAGTTGTCATCGAAGGTTGGTTCCTTCAAGTGTTTTGATAGTAATACTGCAGCTACGGACCTGGGAATTTCACTGGCAGACGCGGCATAACCCACTGGGAGCCGGCGGTAAGCCGTCGACCAGGTTACCAGAAGCCTCGTAGAGCTCGTTCATCGCACGGCGGTGCTAGGAACACATGGAGGAAGCTTTCTCAAGCTCAAGCTGAAAAACTTGAAAACGCACACTCTTCGGATTTATTCAAAGCCCGTTCCTTCAATTGTTTTGATAGTGATACTGCAGCTACAGACCTGAGAATTTGACTGGCATGATGTTAGAATGAGGATGATGCCGATGCCGATGATGATGATGATGATGATGTTCGTGAGCGTGTGAGAGAGTGCGAGTGATGATGATGATGAGTATGTGAGTGACTAAGCATGTGAGAGAGCATCATCGATGATGCTGATGAGGTTGATGATGAGAGAGTGTGAGTGAGTGTGAGTGGGTGTGCGTGTGTTCCTGTCCTGTTCCTGCGCGGGGTTTCCAGAGAAAACAAGAACCCCACTTTGGATGTGGGGAAAAACACAGAACACGAATAGGTTTGCGGACCTAGCTCGAGTAGCAGACCGAGTTCAGACCTCTGGATGCTTTAGACGAACGATCCTGATGATTCTGAATCGATTACGTGTGCGCACCAGCTCTGTAGCTCTCCTACAGCTCGAGTTAAGTACAGAAAACCGACAGCACCTGTCAAGATGACTCGAAACAGCCAATCCCGCCAGAGTGCTTTTTGGCATTAGTATGTACCCGATCGAGCTGAGATTAAGACGGCGAAAAAAGAAAAAAAAAAAAAAAAAAAAAAAAAAAAAAAAACAAAAAAAAAACGAAAACAAAAAAAAAAAAAAAAAAAATACAAAAAAAAAAGCGGAATGAGATCAATATCAACGGGAAAAACGACTAGAGCTCTAGCGAATTGTTGAATTTCGCGAACATAATTTTGAACCGAGCAAAAGTCAGCAAAAAGTCCGTCGAGATGTTTCTTGCCACTAGCTCCCCAGCGCGCCGGAATTACTCTTAAGCTTACAGCAACTAGCAAGGGAAGCTCTACGAGTTACTTGGTGGCGTCCAAAGCCCGGAGAGCAACTGGGAGCCGGCGGTAAACCGTCAACCAGGTTACCGCCGGGAGCCTCGTAGAGCTCTTTTCTCGCGCGGCGCTGCATGGAACACATGGAAGGAGTTTCATCAAGCGTAAGGTGAAAAGCTAGAAAAATATTTTGAAGTTGTCATCGAAGGTTGGTTCCTTCAAGTGTTTTGATAGTAATACTGCAGCTACGGACCTGAGAAGTTCACTGGCAGACGCGGCATAACCCACTGGGAGCCGGCGGTAAACCGTCAACCAGGTTACCAGAAGCCTCGTAGAGCTCGTTCATCGCACGGCGGTGCTAGGAACACATGGAGGAAGCTTTCTCAAGCTCAAGCTGAAAAACTTGAAAACGCACATTCTTCGGATTTATTCAAAGCCGGTTCCTTCAATTGTTTTTGATAGTGATACTGCAGCTACAGACCTGAGAATTTCACTGGCAGACGCGGCATTACCCACTACAGGTGCGATAAATACCCGTTCTCAAAACGAATGTTCAAATATTGCAGAATCTTTGCCCAACCGACCGAAAGTTCACGCATTGTCCGCCCAGGGCTGGGTGAGCGAACTAGCTGCATCCCGCGCTGGAATTCCTCTAGCCCATCGATGCCGAAGAGCTCTACGAGGTACTACACGTGCGAAACATACCTGTTCTTGAAACGAATGTTCAAATATCTCACCACGTTCGCCCAACCGGCCGAAAGTTCACACATTGCCCGTCGGACCCGGGTCAGCTAACTGGGAGCCGGCGGTAAACCGTCAACCAGGTTACCGCCGGGAGCCTCGTAGAGCTCTATTCTCGCACGGCGCTGCTCGGAACAGATGGGGGAAGCTTTCTTACGCGTGAGCGAAAAACTGCATAAAAATACGTTTTCAGTTTTCACCCAAAGTCGGTTCCGCCAAATGTTTTGACAATAATATTGCAGGGACCTGAGAATTTCACAGCCACGCGCGGCATAACTCACTCGCGCCGGCGGTGAACCGTCAACCTGGTCACCGCCGGGAACCTCGTAGAGCTCCTTGCGCGTGTAAGTGGTCCGAATCGAAGCAGAGAACTTCGCAGAATATTTTCGTAAAGTCATCAATTTTTCCTTCTTCATGTCGACGTGAAGTTGGTTGCTCCAAGTGTTTCGATAGTAAGAGTGCGCGTGCGGAGCTCATATTAAGACGCAGACGCCCTCATAGTCTTCCACAGGTGCGAAAAATCTGGTTTCTCAAGATGAATTGTCAAATATCATCCAAATCTTAGCAAAACCGACCCGCCCGGGCCGGGTTGGCCAACTAGCTGCACCCCGCGCCGGAATTCTTCCAGCTCATCGATGCCGAAGAGCTCTACGAGGTACTACGGGTGCGAAAAAATACTGGTTCTCAAAACGAATGTTCAAATATTTCACAATGTTCGCCCAACCGACCCAAAATTCCCACATTGTCCGCCCGGGCAGGTGGGTCACTGGCGCCGGCGGTGAACCGTCAACCTGGTCACCGCCGGGAACCTCGTAGAGTTCCTTGCACGCATAGTGCTCAGAATGAAAGAAGAGAACTTCGGAAAACATTTTCTAAAAATCTTCATTTTTGTATTTTTTGATGTCAATATGAGGTCGGTTCCCGGAAGTGATAGTAGAACTCCCTCGGGAGGGCTGAGCTGATCTCAGAACAAAGCTTAAATGCAAATGCTTAGCGTAAAAATCTGCGTTCTCAAAACTGGCGCCGGCGGTGAACCGTCAACCTGGTCACCGCCGGTAACCTCGTAGAGCTCCGCGCACGCGTAAGAGTGGAAGCAGAGAGCTCGCACAAGATTTCTTCAAATCTCAATTTTTGCATTTTTTTGATGTCAATATGAGGTCAGTTCCGGGAAGTGAACCGATAGTAAAACTCCCTCGGAAGAGCTGAGCTGCTCTCAGAACAAAGCTTGTATGCGAATGCTCAGCGTAGAAATCTGATTTCTGAGAATGAATGGTTGAATATCTTTCAAATCTTAGCGAAACCGACCCAGAGTTGTCACATTGACCATTCTGGCCGGGTCGACCAACTAGCTCCAGCCCGCGCCGGAATTCCTCTAGCTCATCGATAACGAAAAACTCTACGAGGTACATTGTCCGTCCAGGCCGGGCGGGCCAACTGGCGCGGGCGGTGAACCGTCAACCTGGTCACCGCCGGGAGCCTCGTAGAGCTCTTTGCATGAAAGTGCTCAGAATCGAAGCAGACAGCTTCTCGGAGCATTTCTAGAAAAACGTCAAATTTGCATTTTTCGGTGTCAACCTGATGTCGGCCCCTCTAAATGTTTTGATCGTAAAACTCTCTCTAGAGAGCTGGCTCTCTCTCAGAATGAAGTTTAAACACTAATGCTGGACGTAAAAATCTGTTTTCTCAAAATGAATGGCCAAATATCTTTCAAATCCGAGCAAAACCGGCCCAAAGTTGCCACATTGCCCCATCTGGCCGGGTCGACCAACTAGCTCCAGCCCGCGCCGGAATTCCTCTAGCTCTCGATAACGAAGAGCTCGACGAGGTATAAATGGTTGAATATCTTTTAAATCTTAGCAAAACCGACCCAAAGTCACCAGATTGTCCTTTCTGGCGGGTCGGCCAACCAGCTCCACCCCGCGCTGAAATTCCTCTAGCTCATCGACTGGCGCCGGCGGTGAACCGTCAACCTGGTCTTTTGCGTCTTTTGCGTCTTTGCTGGGACCATCTTGACCACTGAGGCCATGTCCAACGAAGTCTCAGGCGAATCAGAGCCTCTTATTCGTCACGCAAGCAGTCAGCTCTTACTTCACATCAGCGAAGCTGTTGGAATAAAGAGAGTCAGAAGCATGCAATGACACAATCAATCGCAAAGCACACAGAAGAACCTACAAAGATCAAACAATACAGCGAAGCTGTTAGAATATACAAGAAAATGAGTGAGATTAAAAAAACTGCGACTTATCAATGCGAATGATCAAAGAAGTTCTGCACAACCTGTGGGGGCACATCTCATATACGCTCCGCCGCTGATAACTCAGTATCTGTCACCGTGGCACTTGGTGGTAAGCACCAAGCTGCGAGATACACATCTTTGAAAGTGATGTCGGTCCGCGAGAAGATGTTCTTGTTACGCAGACCGATCTGCATCCACACGCCACAGGCACTTCCGCGGCTGCACACACCCCCATCAAAGCCAGCTTTGATAAGGCAAGGAGTAAAACACTGAGATTCGAAATCACAAAGGTACAAGAAATCGGCGTACACTTGGCCCTGGCGGGCCTGATGAGTCAGCAAGTCAGCCCTTTGGTTCCATTCCCGAAAAGAGTGAGAGAAGAAATCTCGGCCAGCCTCTGGAGGCCCCACCGAGTACATCCTCTGCATCCCGTCCAGCTTATTCATCAGAATGTCTACTCTTCTTTGATATACCTGAGAAAGTACTTTCCATTTCCCACAGAGCCAGTTGATCACTAGCAGTGAGTCCCCCTGGATGTCCAATGGTATCCCACCCGCTTCGAGGTCCCATTGTGTACAACGCATGTTATGCAACGCAATACGTCTGCTAAGTCGTTCCCTATATGCAGGTCTCTCCTCCCGATCCTGTCCGATATGAACTCCTCTATCCACATCAGTATTCAAGAACACAGGCACCCCCGAAGACGCCAAGCCTCTGCATTTCTTCTGGAAATACTTCAACATACTATTAGGACAAACATGCGCGGCAAAATCCATGAAATGTTCAAAATTCCCAACAAAGGACTCCCACCAAGATAAACCGCAAAACGATTCCAAAGAATGACACCACGAACGAAGGCCCACACTCTCCTGTCCCCCACGGTGTCGTTTCAATGAACTGGCCTCCTTCCATTTCCCCCAACATCTGAGAGCCTCGCTTGAGTCCATTCTCGTTCTGTCCCACAGCCGGCCAAACGCCAGGCATGAGAAACGAGAATCTCTCCAAGCTCTTGTCGAATTTGTCCCCAGCGCCTCCTGATTCGTGAGCAACTTATGGGCGAAATCAGTCACGTCGATTGCCCGCATCCAGTGCACGCGGAGGATCTTCTGTACAATACTCGCATACTGTGCATCATGAAACTTCTGCCTTGCCCGTTCATACCTCCTCGTATTCCACTCCTGATAACTTTCCTCCTCCTTCTGTACACAACGACACATGACAGCCAAACATTTGCCTTCAAAGATATGCAGGGCACTCAAAGAATAAGAATCAACAGTACAGCCTTCTGCGGCATAAAGCAAGATACTCTGAAGACCTCTGCGCGCATCTCTCATACTTATCCTTCAACGGAATTGCCGTGGAGCGGAAGAAAGAAGCCTGACCCCAGAAGGCCCTCCGAGCCGAGTCAATACTAGCATCCAAATCTGGGTGCTCGTTCACATGTAGTTCAGAACAAATGTGAGCCCCAAGTACCTCCATCTCCGTCACTCTTCTGAATCGGTAGACCCCAGAGCTTTCCGACCCAATCGAAAGGACAAGATCCGCTGACCGTAGTATTTCCCCTTTCCGCATCACGCGGAGGAGCAGCACCAAACACCATATTTAATAGACTGGACTCCTTCCATCTCATACCGTATTCATGTAAATGTGTAGTTAGACCGCGTATCATGCGCGCGAGTTCCTCCCGACTCCGAGCCAGAACATAGCAGTTGTCAGCCCAAAGGAAGTGATTAGTAACCGAAACACAACTAGTCGAACAAGTAGCAAACTCAATACGATAACCTGGTCCTAGCACGTCCCATTCCCGAATCGTAGTACTCAACATAGCGGCGACGATAAGATTGAAAGCCACTGGGCCCTCAGGCCCCCCCGTCCGAATACACTTGCCCCACTCCACCTCCAAAACCTCAATCCCATCATAATAGACAGTGCCGACACACTCACACAGGGGGTTGAGTAGAGCATACTGCAGGCACAAGAGCACATCGGCATAATCCAACCCACGCCTGACATTGGCCACCTTGCACTGGTCGAACGCCTGGAGGACATCAGCGTTCGCCAGGTGTGCCGTTTCCCCTTTTCCCCAGTTAGCAGCGCGTTGTCATATATGTTTGAGGCTAGCCGTAATTTCATGTGCACGTCGATGTTCCTGGAAACCATACAACGCAATATGACGAAAAAACACCGTTTCTTTCAACATGGCCCTCAACCAGGAGAACAATACAGGAACTGAACCATCTGGGAACCGCATTCTGCATACAAAGCAAACGACCGTCTTTTAACTTCGTAACCCCTGGAATCTTGGGCATAAAAGAGATGAGGATCTGACGCCACGACTGTGGATAAGGAATGATGAGCTTCATGATTTTACCGAACAACTTCTGGATCGATCTGAGAGCACACCACGGCAAACTCCTGAGAATCTCGCACGGTATCCCATCTGGCCCAGTAGCCCTCTGGGTCTTCAGTCGAGCCCGTGCTCTGAGAAGCAGTGCCAGACTAGCTCCCACAACTGATGTGGACCGAACCTCATGTTCAGCCCTCATCCTGATCTCCTCCATCATAGTGTTAGTGGAATTGCGTACCTCCTCCGACGACACCTTAAAACGAACAAACTTGTCGATCTCCTCCTTCCACTCCTCACGATCCTCCATCTCTCTCCCATCCACCACCAAATGTTCGACAGTATACCTGACCTTTCGTTTTGTCTGGGGACATCTGCATGTAATCATATCACGTCGATAGCCTCTGCGTAGACGAGTGGCCTCGTTCTTTAACTTCCTCAACCTCTGAACCTCCTCCCTCGGACACATGTGAACCTCCTCCTCGGCCCGAGTGAGCTGCAACGGCCTGGGCTGCCCCTTTGGCCCCCCCGCCCGCGCGGTGGTAAAGTCCACAGCAAACGACGCATACGCATCAAGCATAGTACTCTGCAGGCACTCGGAACTGAGCACAGGCGGACACTCCGAACGAGCGAAAGTCGCACCACCTCGATTCATATCCATATGCCGCCGAGCCCGATGCTCGCCAGCCCAAGTCGAACACTTGCATCCGACCAAGGACGGCCTAAAACTTTGACCAGGCTGGGGGTCAGGGCGACGAACGATCACTTTCCCAGGGCCCGTGAAACTCGCCGTGGTGATTGCATGATCTGAAAATCTACTGACCTGCCTCTTACCACCCCTCTTGAAACACCATTTCACCCCCAGTTCCGAAAACTCCCAACGACAGGGGACGAGTAGGTAATCCAGGACCCTCTTCGAAGTCAGGAACTTGTTCTCCCCCAAGCCTCCCAAGTATGCATCCTAGCATTGAAAGTGTTGGCGGCCTTCAGTCCATGCAATTCCCTGAACTCTAAGAGCAGCTCCTTCAGCCTCCTCATCCGATTCCTCCTCTCAATCTGCTGTGTACCATCCCCCCCTCTCCCCCACTTTCTTTCCATACGAGTGCCTTCCTTCCCAGTTGCCTCATACTCCTCCCCATTATATATAAACTTGCATCCAGGCGGAACCCCCGCATTTGCATCAAGCAGAACAGAAAAGCTGGCCTGAGGAAACTTGGCGCGGAGTCCGTCGCGAGCACGAGCAATCTGCTCATAGACTTCCGCGGCAATCTCTTCACACTCCCCCACATGAGGATCTGGCAAATACGATGAAACAATAATGAGTGGTGACTTCTCTGACCCAAAGACGCCGATAACGAACCTCTTGAAACATGTGAAGACAATGCGGGCAGCAGCCGCCCACGATCTGTCGAAGACGAGAGCTGCTTCACTACATGAACTAGTTTTGATGCGCCACCCCAAGCGTTCACATTCACCACGCACAAGGTATTGAGTTTCCTGACATGCAAAGAGCCCCCCACATGCCCGCATATGGTGGAGAATCTCAGCACATTTAAAGTGAGCCTCACCTGCTTTGTTCAGGCGCAAGCTCCCCAAACGCATGCCTCGGATGAGGCGCCGTAAACGTCACTGCCTACGATTCACCTCCTGGAGTACCGCATCTATGGGGACCGTCAAAGCGGGATACATAGATACAAGACGAGCCCAAGCGTCGGCGTGCAAAACCCAGGCCCCAGTAGCGCTCGTATACGTCGCAAAACAAACAGGACGGAGATTCGGAGCAGCTTGAGTCTAAATCTGGCTCCTCGGTGGCTCCATTTCCCTACGGATCTCGATTTGAACATGAGCCGATGTCAAACTACGCCAAGTACCACAGAAACGGGCCACCGCTTTCACATGATCACGCTTCCAGGGGGGACACTCCGCCAGCGTGCGAATCTTTTTGGTGTTAATAGGCGTGTCCATGTTTTGAATGGGAACCTCACCATCTGGATATGTATAACCTGGGGGCGGAGCGAGACGGTCGGCTGGGTCTTTGCAGACCATGTCTGTCCATTTCTTGGTTCTCCAGAGGGTGCCCCGTGATGCCCCTCCTTTGAAACCGATCTTCACACTTCCATACATATACCGTCCTCCGTTTAATATTTCAGTTTTGTTTTGTTCATACGCATTCCGTTCCTTCCCCGGAAGTGTTCCTATCACATTCGATATCAATTGTGATGCATCCGCCCAGGGTATCATTTGATTTCCCCGATTAACTTGATTCGACCAATCAGTAACCCACCCTTTGAGTTCAAGATAAGTTGGAGTAAACTGGCTCGGTCGATCCTGTTGACAACGAGGGGCCGTACCGACGCCACCACCAGAGGACCCTCCTGGGCCAACACTTGTCGAGACCGATGCAGCGGGAGATCCAGCCAATATGTGTTTAACTTGTTTCTCCAAAATATCCGTCCGTGCATCTGTTTTGTCCATGCGTTCAGTATGTGACCTAAGTGTGTCATCAACTCTTTTGATGTCCGTCTTCGTAGATTGAACAACATGGATGAGATCATCATGTGCATCCTCCGTATTCCAGACACGTTTCATCACCATTTGTTTGAAGGGATCCTTCTCCTGTGCCAACATCGAACTTCTCTCCTGCTCAATCTCTTGCCCACGAGCACGTTCCGATCGAGTCTCATTCTCACTCGTCACCTCGGCATCCGCCGCAGCGGCAACATGGGTCATATGTTCAAGAATACTTCCGTCCAAACCGTATCTATCCAACCAGTTCTTGCCATCCACTCGTTGACGTTTGTTCGATGCAGCCTCTAGTGCCTGCAAATCTTTCTGATCCCAAGGTTGGTATTCCTCAGGATAATCTAAATTGACCCTCTCGTCCTGATAATCCTCTGCGGGTATGTCCAGATTCTTTTGACGGCGAAGCCACTCCTCAGTACTTTCTCCCCAGTGTTCAAGGCCGCTCTCTCTCCTCCAGGCCAGCTGGGCCTCAGGGCTGTCGCACGACGTTGCGTCAACCAACAATACAGCGCACAAGAAACTTCCTCAATGCCGAGAAGAACAATCCAGCGCACAATACACAGAGAGGTAATGTATGCAGACAAAAGCCCTCGGAGGACCCCAGGATCGCCCAGGCCTCGCGGCCCTTCGCCCAGTCTCACTCCCCGAGGCAGTGACCCGCGAGAACGTCTGGAGGTTACCCAGGCAGAGACGTTCTTGAGCCGAGACGTTCTTGAGCCAGGAACCGCCGGGAATCCCGTAGAGCCCCCTGCACGCGTAAGAGTGCTCAGACTCGAGGCAGAGAACTTCGCAGAAGATTACATTAAAATCTTTATTTTTGCATTTGTATGTCAATATGCGGTCGGTTCCCGGAAGTGAACCGATAATAGAACTTCCTCGGGGGAGCTTAGCTGCTCTCAGAACGCAACTTACATGCAAATCCTTCGCGTAAAAATCTGCTTTCTCAGAATGAATTGTAAACAATAGCAGACCGAGTTCGGACCTCTAGATGCTTCAGACGAACGCAACTGATGATTCTAAATCGAGTACTTGTGCGTATCAGCTCTGTAGCTCTTCTACAGCTCGAGTTAAGTACAGAAAACCGACAACAGCTGCCAAGAAAATTCGTACTATACGAATAACTTTGCGGAGCTAGCTCGAGTAGTGGACCGAGTTCAGACGTCTAGATGCTTCAGACGAACGCGCATGATGATTCTGAATCGATTACGTGCGCGCACAAGCTATGTAGCTCTCCTACAGTTCGAGTTTTGCACAGAAAACCGAGAGCACCTGTCAACAAATTTCGTGAATACGAATCGCTTCGCAGACCTAGCTCGGTGAGTCGACTGATTCCAGACCTCTAGATGCTTCAGATGAACGCGCCTGATGATTCTGAATCGATTACGTGTGCACATCAGCCCTGTAGCTCTCCCACAGCTCGAGTTGAGTACCGAAAACCGATAGCATCTGTCAAGAAAATCGGTATAATACGAATAGCTTCGCGAACCTAGCTCGAGTAGCAGACTGAGTTCAGACCTCCAGATGCTTCAGATAAACGCGCCTGATGATTCTGAATCGGTTTCTGTGAGTAACAGCTCTGTAGCTCTCCTGCAGCTCAAATTAAGTTAAGAAAACCGACAGCACCTGTCAAGATCACTCGGAACGGCCAATCCCGCCGCGATGCTTTTTGGCAGAAATAGGTACCCGATGGAGCTGAGATTAAGATGGCGAACGGGAATAAGATCGAATATGGTCAGGGGAAAAAAACTAGAGCTCTAACGAATTATTGAATTTCGAGAACAAAATTTTCAACCGAGCAAAAGTCAGCAAAAAGTCCGTCGAGACTTTTTCTTGCCAACTAGCTCTCCAGCGCGTTCGAACTCGAATCCGGCGGTGAACCGTCAACCAGGTTACCGCCGGGAGCCTCGTAGAGCTCTTTCCTCACACGGCACTGCTGGGCACACATCGGTGCAGCTTTCTTACGCGAGGGCTGAGAAACCTCAGAAATTGTTTTTCCAGTTTTCACCAGAAGTCGGTTGCTTCAAGTGTTTCGATAGTAATTTTGCAGCTACGGACCTGAGAATTTCACTGGCAGACGCGGCATAACCTACTTCAGGTGCGAAACTGGGCGCCGGCGGTAAACCGTCAACCATTCATGCCGCCGGGAGACTCGTAGAGCTCCCTTGCCATATATTATGTCCAAAGAATTGGCAGAGAACGAATAGTTTTTCAGCCTTAGCGCTGATAGCAGACTGATCTCAGGCTTCTAAATATATTTCATTATTGCCCCTTACGAGTCCCTTCCTATTGCTGTGCTGAACAGCTCTGTAGCTCATCTGCAGCACAAGTACAACCAAGAAAAACAATATCATTTCCAAGAAGTAGCAGAGTACGAATCGGTGTTCAGCCCTAGCGCTAATAGCAGACTGAGCGCGGGTGTCTAAATATTTTTCAAAAAGCGCGCATGACGATTATCTCCCATTCCATCGCCTAAGAGATCTCAAGCTCATCTGCACCTCGAATTCAGCCCAGAAAACGCATTCCATCACCAGAAAATAACAGAGTATGACTAGTTGTTTGACGGTTGCGCTCATAACAGGACCCAAGCTAAGCGTCGATACTTCGACTAGTGCGCCTCATGGTTTTCTTCTGATTCATGTGCGGGAGAGCTCTCGAACTCATCTACAGCTCGAGTTAAGTGAAGAAGTTCACCATCATTTCGAAAAAAGATCGGTCGAATATAAATAGTTTTGCGAACCTAACTCGGGTACAAGACTGAGTTCAGAGCTCTAGATGCAACAGACCGCGCCTGATGATGCTAAATCGATTGATGTGCGCACAAGCTTTGTAGCTCTCCTACATCACGAGTTAAGTACAGAAAACCGACAAAATAATACGACTAGGTTCGCGGACCTAGCTCGAGTAGCAGACCGAGTTCAGACCTCTAGATGCAACGGATGAACGCGCCTGATGATTTTGATTGTGTTTCTGTAAGTATCAGCTCTGTAGCTGTCCTACAGCTCGAGTTAAAAACTGACAGCACCTGTCAAGATGACTCGAATAATACGAATAGGTCCGCGGAGCTAGCTCGAGTAGCAAACGCGCCTGATGATTCTGAATCGATTTCTGTAGGCAACAGCTCTGTAGCTCTCCTGCAGCTCGAGTTAAGTTGAGAAAACCGACAGCACCTGTCAAGATGACTCGAAGAATGCGAATAGCTTCGCGGAGCTAGCTCGAGTAGCAGACCGAGCTCAGACCTCTGGATGCAACAGACGAACGCATCTGATGATTCTAAGTGGGTTTCTGTGAGTATCAGCTCTGTAGCTGTCCTACAGCTCCAGTCAAGCACAGGAAACCGTCAGCGCGTCTCAAGATGACTCGAAACAGCCGATCCCGCCGCAACGCCTTTTGGCAGTAAAAGCTACCCGATCGAGCTGAGATTAAGACGGCGAGCGGGGATAAGATCGAATATGGTGGGAAAAAATATTAGACCTCTAACGAATGGTTGAATTTCGAGAATATAACTTTCAACCGACCAAAAGTCAGCAAAAGGCCCGTCGAGATTTTTCTTGCCAACTAGCTCTCCAGCGCCCCGGAACTCTTAAGCTTCCAGCAACTACCTAAGGGAAGCTCTACGAATTAAATACCGGTTCTCGAAAGGAATGTTCAAATCTCTCACAATGTTCGCCCAACAGGCCCCAAGTTCCCACACTGTCCGTCCGGGCCGGGTGGATCGACTAGCTGCGCCCCGCGCCGGAATTCCTCTAGCTCATCGATGCCGAAGAGCTCTACGAGGTACTGGCGCCGGCGGTGAACCGTCAACCTGGTTTTGTTTTCGGTTTTGCGGGCATTGAAGGCTCCGTCGAAGCCTGCCCGAGCCAAACGCCCAAGGGGGCGCCTCAAGCTCTCTGCGAGCTCTCAGCACACACTCGGCCGCCCCAACGAGACACTCAAGCGCCGTCAATTCGGCATCGGTGACTGCGCTATCTCTGGGCAGGAGAAGAGCGGCCGCCGCAACATCTCTCCAAACGAGACCGTCGCTGAAAGCAGCAGGCTGGGGCGAGTCGGAGGGGGCGGAGCGCCGCAGGCGCTTAGAACGGCATTGAGGATGAGGAAGAAAGGCAGCCTCGAGAAAGAAACCAATACCACAACCAGACGCATCCACTCCGCCGTCGAAACGACCACGGAGGCAACAAGCTCATAGTACCGTAGGTGATCGGGTGTAACAGGCCTCAAGGTGTAACACTCGTGGCCTTCCCGCGCTCGATGGGTGAGAGCGTCAGCCCTCTGGTTATTCTCTCTGAATTCATGTTTGAGGAAGTCGCGACCAGGGAAACCAGATCTGAGGTGATAACGATTCTCAAGCCACGCAATCTTATCCACCAGTTTATCGACTCTTTTCTGATACACGTTGTTACCCACCCTCCGCTTACCACGAACCCAAATTATGATAAGCAAGCTGTCTCCGCAGAGCTCCACTGGAAGCCCGTCTGATACAACGTCCCAAACCGTCGCCCTTTTCATTTAGGGTGGCTAGCCGTTTAGACAACTTCTCCGCCTCCGCTCCAGAAATCTCCTGAGACATCAACTCATCCCAAGACATCTTCTCAACTGTGGAACCCGTCCCCTTTCCAGAATACAAAATACTCAAACGCTTTGTCATGACCACAGCGTTCCAGGTAGTCAGGCAGATTGTCGAGAAACGTCTTCCAGGAACACTCACCGCCCTTCCTCCAAGAATCCCCGAAGAGAAGACGAACCATATAGCTCCAAGGCCTTTTCTCCAGCTGCAACGGCTCCTACACGAATACGCTTCAGAGCACTGGCCTCTTTTTCACGATCTCTTCTGCCGAAGAACCTCACTGAAATCTGAACGCGCAATCCCCCAGGATGGACAAGAACACAGCAGCAACCTTCTCGCGTCTCTCCAAGCACGAGCACCAGTGGGAGGAGCAATGGGGCGAGCCAGCCGCCGACGTTTCAACTCATCACGATTCGCATAAGCAGCATCCCAAGTGGATGCATGATACTCAGCAACATCGTTAGCCTGCAACCATGAGCGGCACAACAAGCGTTGAACAGAGCTCTGAAACCCATGATCGTGAAAGAGCTTGCGAATCACGTGCAATCGAGCAGGACGCCACACTTCCCAGGATTGGTTGGCTGGCTTAGGTTTGTGGCACATCCGCAGCAGGCATGTGCCCTCAAAGACATGAATCTTGTGAATCGAGTCCTTCTCCCAAGTCAAATCTTCGGAACCAAAAAGCAGAGTAGATTGCACAATGGACTGGCAACGCTTGAACTTCAGATTCCAATGCACAGCACGAGAACGAAAGTATTGCATGTGCCCAAAGAAAGCCATGCGAGCAGCGTCAAGACGACGATCCACATCAATATGTGGCTCGCGGAAAGAAACAGCAATATTATTACCCAGCACATTGAGGACGGAAACCTGCTGCAGCTCGACACGGACGTACTCCTCAGTAACGTCGAAACCATTCCCCTCTGGCATATTGCAACGATGGATATCCGTACAGAACTTCCCAGGGGAACAACCAACTGCTGCAACCTGTAGGCTATCAAGCTTCCAATCGAACTTCCATTGATGCACGGCAAGTGCGAAGTGATCCAACTGCCGTTGAAAAGTATTGGGGTTGAGGCCTGAGCCAATGATGTACACATTATCGGCATAAATGAAATGGTTAACCACGGCGGTACCCGCTGTCTGGTTAGGGATGATACACTCAAAGCCTAAACCTCCCTTGCCCCAAGCCAGAACAATATCAGCCCACATGGCTGCCACGACGGCATTCCAACACGCTGGGCTCTCGTTCCCTCCCGTCCTAACGTGCTTGTCAACTTTGACCTCGGGGGCCCCGAGGCCCTCGAAGAGCACCGTGGAGACCTCGTCAGCTAAGGGTTCCAGAAGAGCAAGCTGAAGATAAGGAGGAATGCGAAGTCTGTCAAACGCGCGTGTACCCTTTTCAACAGTCATGTTCTGGAAGGCTTGTTTGACGTCCAAACTGGCAATCAGGGGCGATCTATCCTTTCCCCAGACAGCCGCGCGTTGGGCCGCGCATTTGAGGGCCCCCGAGATCTCCCCACAGCTACGCTCGGCCGCGAAACCGAAGAGCGAGATATGAGGCAACACCTTGGTAAAGTAGGGCTCGAGGACGACAAGGACCGACGACGAGTACCACTTCTTGACGGCACTCTCCACGGCAAGACTCCGAGTAGCCTCCGAGAGACGGGCGAGCACTTTCAACTTGTTCGGCATGAGGGTGATGAAGGTCTGACGCCAGGATTCAGGCACGGCTCGAAGACCACGAAATATCATCGAAAAGCCCTGCAATAACCCTGACCGTCCTATACGGGAGTTCTTTGAGCACCTCCGCGGAAATCCCATCTGGACCTAGCGCCTTTGCCGCATGAAGACGAGAGCGGGCTCGAAACACCGCCGAGACAGGCAAGCGGGGAACGCCCTGGGATCCAGTAGCCACCCCGGGCACGCAGTGAGGCCAAGGAAAGAAGGGTACGCGCACGCTCGTCCACATCTGCGTAGCTCAGCGTGTGATCTTGGAGGGAGGCGTGCCAATCGACCCGATCCACGGACCCGTGCTTCTGTGCCCTCCTACGCCCTTCCGAGAACCTCCAAGCCATCCACCTCCTATCGAACTTCCTCTTCTCCTGGCCCCTCCTCCGCCTGAGCTTCTTGAACTCCTCCAAAGTCTTGTCCCTCTACCAACTCCTCACTTCCTCCTGAAGTCGAATAAGTTCTGGGCGCCGACGGAGGGGGGAGCACAGACGAGGAAGGGGCTGTCGAGGTAGCGGACGCCCCACGATGACAACATTTCTCAATCTCTGGGAGGCTGAGGTTCGCATCAATGGAAGAGTCGACACGCGTCTGAAACGAACAACCGCCACGCCAGGTCTGCGGTATCCACCCGGAAAGACACCGAACAGCCCGTGCAACATATCTAGGCGCGACGACTGGTCTATCAAGCTGCAACTCTGTCCGCGCCAGTGCGTGGTCGCTGAACCTGCGAGCACTGCCCAACTCGCGAGGCCACGACACAGAGGCTGGCGCAAACGTGGTGCCACGAGAAACAAGCACATAGTCCAAGACCTTCCCCGCCGCTTTTGCCCCTGTGCGGTAACCGTACCATGTAATCTCTCTCTCTCTCTCTCTCTCTCTCTCTCTCTCTCTCTCTCTCTCTCTCTCTCTCTCTCTCTCTCTCTCTCTCTCTCTCTCTCTCTCCTCTCTCCCTGAACGTGTTGCTGGCAATCAAGCGCTCCTCCATCATCCAGTCCTCCACCTTAATACGAAGCAGCGTATACCTCCTCCTCCTTCCCCTCTCCTCCCCACCATCCCCAAGACAAACATCAGCGCCTAGCAAGCCTGGGCCCGCCAAGGCGACGCCCTCGATGTCCGCGAGGTGCGGTCTGATTTCCACATTCGAATCTGTGGCAACCACAAGCTTGAGAGAACCATGCAAGCATTCCCAGTACCGTCTGAGAAGAGAGATAGAACGAAGACAGACATCCATGATGTTCAAAGCGCCCCCCACAGAGCTGTCGGGCATGTAAAGTGAAACGAAGATAACCCGATTGAAAAGAACTGCCACCCATCTATCGCCACTCGACTGCTCGCGTATCGCCGTGCCCTCACGGTACAATATGCCAGCCTTGCGACAAGAAGATAGCTGTGCACATACCCACAACTCAGAGAACCAATCTGAATTAAAGTCGACATTCTCGCATTCCTGCAAGCCCAGCAGGTCCCAGTGGACGCCGAAAGAAAGGAGTCGCAGAACATGATATTGATGATTGTCGGCTTTCCCCGCCTTCTGGATGTTCTGCGAGGCGCAAGTGACAGTAACAGCACCTGAGCCCCGCGTCGTTTGTCAACGACGGCTAGTTGTTGCAAGCCTCTGCTCAATCGTCTCGGATGTGATGGCAAGACGATGGTGCACAGCAAAGGCATCCCAATTTTGTTTGATGATTCGCCACTGGCCCGTTCCACCGTACTGACCGCCTGCCAAGAATTCCCCCAACTGTTTATGATTGCCGTCGTCCGCTGGGTCGGTCCACATCTCCGAGGGGGTCGCACCGCTGCCTGCCGTTCCCTTGAGAGGGATGTTGCGAAGGCTCGAGTCTCTGGCCCAGATCCCGTGAAACCGACCGATAGCTTGCAAGTGCGGGGTCTTCCACGGAGCGCTCTCAACCCTGAACTTCACACGCGAGGGGAAGTTGGCTCCATATCCAACCATCTGGTCCAGCAGCAAATGTTTCTGAGCGGCATCATTCCAAACGTTTTCCCAAATCTTCCTGACATTCCACAACTCATCACCATCTGTGCCAGCATTGAACTTGACACGAACACTGGCATACAATGCACGATTATCCTGGAGGCGGCAAGAACCCATGGTGTCAACCTTTGCACGAAGAAGGGGATCTTTGGTGTCCAACACAGCCAGCATATTTGTGACCAACTGGTAAGCGTTCCTGTCGGAGATGGATGTGCGGTTGCGCGTCTCAGCGAAAGGTTCCTTACGAATGGTTCCTATTGAGCCGTCGTGGAACGTCGGACAGCCGAAAAGGCTGGGAGGCCAAAAATCGTTCGAAAACCTTTGTGAAATTGACGATTTCGGCCTCTGGAAGCGCTCTGGAGAGGCGTCTTGAAGCGTCGTGGAGAGCCTTGGGGCGCCTCTCGGGCCGTCTTGGGCCTATCTTGGGCGTCCTGGAGCGGTATTTCGGCGACTCGGGGCCCGCTTGGGCCGTCTTGGGAGCCTCTGGAGGCCCTCCTGGCCCATGGGGGGTCGGAGGCGGCGGCCTCCGAGGCCCAGGACGCGGAAACCCTGTAAAAACACAAGGAAAATGAGCCCCGGGCCCCCCATGGGGGGTGGAGGCACCTGTTCTGGGGCCCCCGGCCTCGCTCCCAGGGATATATATATCTCTCTCTCTCACACCAAATGTCCAGAGTTCCAAACTTCAGGTATTGAAATGAATACTCTGAGAACCTAGACGGTGCTCGCCAATTTGGCGTCTCGTGTTGGCACCGCGCAGCTCGTGAATGTGAGCAGTGCGGCACAGAAGCGGCGCACACACAAACCAGCTCACCGAGGGGGGCGTCCCCGACCCCGAGCTTTCCCCTGGGGCCCTCGGCTTCGCCCCCGTCCCCGAGCGGTGAGAAGGGTGGTGCGCGCGTCAAGGGGAGGGCGAGTGGGGCGAGGGGGCATGGAGGCAGCAGCAGAAGGACTGCGAGCGGGCGGAGGACGGGGGGGAGGTCGTCGCTGGGGGGGTGGGAGTCCTACCCCCCAAGCTCCAGAGACTGGGTATTCCCTCTCGAGCCGGTCTCGAGCAGGTGGTGAGGAGCGGGTGCGGGAGGCGAAAGCCTCAGAAGTCGAAGTAGTTGCACTCGGTGCCGTGCAGGGTGGTGTACATGGCGGCGCCGAGCTGCTCGAGCCACTGCTTGCACCAGCTCGAGATTTCCCACATGAAATGACCGAAGTCGTGAAGGTGGTAGCACTCGGTGCAGATGGAGGTGGTGTGCGTAGCTGCTGCACTACCTGGCTCTGAGCTGGAGTGGCTTTCAGCATCCTCATCGACCGTCCATCTATCTCCACGTCGTGGTCGGTAGTACTCACACATCGTTGGCCAGCGCATCCATGTAGAGGGCCAGCTCGTCCTCCACGAAGCCCGCGGGGGCAGGGCCCAGGCAGGCCGGCTTGCTGGCGTTGTGAAGGGCAGTCATGATCTTCTGGCGTACTGAGATGTCGCGGCAGTGGTACATGATCTTCGCGGT
The DNA here is from genome assembly GCA_963575745.1 of Prorocentrum cordatum. Lineage (NCBI taxonomy): Eukaryota > Dinophyceae > Prorocentrales > Prorocentraceae > Prorocentrum > Prorocentrum cordatum. Next base: position 240,644 of record CAUYUJ010021459.1, read on the forward strand.
GCCGCTCTGGTACGCCTTCTCGACCTTGCATATCGGGAACATGTCCTGGGCCTCGTACGCGTCGAGCTCGTTGATCGCCTGGATCGCCGCCGTTAACTCTTCCTTGCTCTTGGCTCCAATGTCCTGCTTCACCAAGGATTCCATCATGGCCATCGCTGCGCCTGGGGCTGGGGGGCCCTTTCCGTGATTTTCTCCTTCTTGGCGGATCATCTATATATATATATATATATATTATCATACGCACCTCTCCGAGGGAGTAAAGCTCAGAGGCGATTAGTGCGCACGCGTCCGCGATTTTTCTGTGCGTTTCGCTCGGGACATCCTCGAAATTCTGAAAATCGGTGGCACCCCTCACGCAGATCGCGACGTCAGGGTCCAAAAACACATGGGAAATTCAACAGTTTAACATAAAACCTTCAAAAACACCTGGTAATTTCAATAATTGTGACCCCGATTCTCAGTGAATGGCGGTTTCGCTTGAAAAATCCTTCCAAAATCGAGCCCCTGATCCCGCCTCGGAGCCTCCTGGGGGCCTCCTGGAACCTCCTGGGGCCTCCTGGGCCTTCTGAACCTTCTGGCACCCCAGACCCCGCCTCGGAGCCTCCTGGGGGTGTCCTGAAACCTCCTGGGGCCTCCTGGGGCCTCCTGCGGCCTCCTGGAGCCTCTTGGGGCCTCCTGAAGCCTCCTGGGGTCTCCTGGGGCCTCCTGAGGCCGCCTGGGGCCTCCTGGGGCCTCCTGGGGCTTCAGAACTACATGCACACAGAGACACAAATCACGCCCAACACATCACACGCTAGACAAACATAACACACACACACACACACACACACACACACACACACACAACACCTACAACACACAAAAAGCACGCACCACACGAAGCATACATCACAAACACACACACCCACACACACACACACACAAACACACACACACACACACACACACACACGCACAACACTCTCAGTCCTGGGGCCTCCTGGAGCCTCTTCTGGTATCCAAGTCGGGCCTCCTAAGGCTTCCTGGGGGCCCTGGTACACACATCGCAAGGTGTGGCAACCCCACTTGCGCTCGAGTGCGACTTCGATGTTGCATTTCACTCCTGCTTCAAACGCCCCTTCAGTTTTTTGTATGAGCCTGGGCACACACGTGCCACTTGTATATATATATATATATATATATATACCTATACGACCACCCTTCGGGTGATAAGGAGGTTGCGGGGAGGGAACCAACATCTGATTCAATCGATCTCACGATCGATCTCACTCAACGGGACACCACGGGACACCACAGGACACTTGTCGATCCCACTATAGATCTCACTATCGATCTCACTCAACGGGACACCACAGGACACCACGTGCCACCACGGGACATCACGGGACACCGCAGGACACCTCTCAATCTCACTATCGGTCTCAGTATCGATCTCACTATCGATCTCACTCAACAGGACACCATAAGACACCGCGGGACACCACGCGACACCTCGGGACACCACATCGACCTCACTATCGATCTCACTATTGATCTCACTAAACGGGACACCACGGGACACCACGGGACACCACGGGACACCTGTCGACCTCACTATCGATCTCACCAGCGATCTCACTTTTGGGGACGCCACGGAACACCTCGGAGCACCACATCGATCTCAGTATCGATCTCACTATCGATCTCACTATCGATCTCACTATCGATCTCATTCAACGGACCACCGCTGGACGGGCGGGAGGGGGAGAATCATTTGTCTTGACTTCTCCCTAGCAACGGCCGACACCACGGGACACCAGCGGGACACCAGCGGGACACCGCGGGCCACCGGCCGCCGGAGGAGAAGCATTTGGTCCAGCCGCGGCCCAGCCACAGGAGGATTTCGGGACACCAGCGGGACACCGGCGGGACACCGTTGGCCACCGGCCGCTGGAGAAACATTTGGTCCGGCCGCGGCCCAGCCACAGGAAGATTTCCCCTCGCCCGCCCACGCAGCTTCGCCTCGCCCGCACGCACGCACGGCACGCACGACACGAACACGAAACCGAAATTGAGGGTCTCCGTTTCACGTCGGACTCACCCCCCAACCTCCGATATATATATATATATATATATATATATATATATATACACACACACACACCGCACGCACGCACGGCACGCACGACACGAACCCGAAACCGAAATCGATTTCCCGATAGGGGGGTCTCCGTTTCACGTCGGACTCACCCCCCAACCTCCGATATATAGATATACGCATACAAATATTTTCATATATATATATATATATATATATATATATATATATATATACATATATATAAATATACATATACATGCATATATTTATATACACATACACGTGTAGGTTTATACCTATATACTCATAAATATATGTGTGTATATATATATATATATATATGTATATAGATAGATGTATACACATGTACATATACAATTTTACACACAAATATGGTGGCAGCTTCTTTGCCAGGAGTGATCCGCCGGCTCGAGGAGCTCCGAGACGGAGGGCCTTCGCGAGGGCTGGCCGAATCCAGCGCGGCCAATGCAGAAGGTAAGCTGGCCTCTGCGCTGCCGCCGAACACGAGGCACGCGAAGCGCGAGGCGAGGCGAGGCGAGGCGAGGCGGGCACGAGGCGGGGCACGAGGCGAGGCGAGGCGGGGCGAGGCTACGACGCAGGAGGGCAGGGAGCCGAGGAGGCAGAAAAGCCCAGGGCCGCGGGATGCAGCATGCCGCGGGCTCCCTGCCGGCGCCGCGTTCGCCCAGGGGGCCTTCGAGCGTCGCCGGCGCGCTGCAGAGGAGCCAGCTCTGAGGCCCCTAGCACGCCTTCTGGTAGACGTGCACGAAAGGGTGCAGGACTTCGTACCAGCCCCCGGGCGCGGTGTGGTTCAGTCTCTCCGCGTCCTCCGCCTGGGAGTCCTGGCGGCGGCCATGCTGGAGCGTCACGCCCGCCTCCTCCTCGATGATCTGCTGGTACCTCTGCTTGCTCAGGTATATGGTGTTCTCGCCCTCCCACATCTTGTGCAGATCCTCATCGGAGACCTCGCCAACACACTTTTCCGCCTTCTCTCTCGTGTAGGGCAAGCACAGGGTTGACCAGAAGGTGTGCGTGAGGTCGAAGAGCGGCGCCAAGTCCGGGTGGCCAGGATTGTCCCAGTCCACGATCAGCAGTTTGCCACACGGCTCCAGCGCCTTGCCAAGCTGTCTTACAATGGCACGGATGTCCTGCTCGTTCCCAATGTGGTGGAAGACCCTGTCTGAGGCCACGAACCCGAATGTGCCGAGGAGGCGCTCGGATGCGAGCTGTTCCTCCAGTGAGGCCGGGTAGGGCCTCTGCAGCTCAAGGAACTTGAAGGCGTTTTTGCTGTCGGCCGACCGCACGTCCTGCACGTCGATGCCAACGTGGTCACTGCCAAGGCCGCACTTGGCGTAATTCGAGAGCATCTCGCCCGGACCGCAGCCATAGTCCAGCATGCGCGTGGAGTTCTTCAGTCCTAACTCCTGGAAGTTTGAGAGAAGCTGCGTGCAGTTGATCTCCTCCTCCTCCTCCTCCTCCTCGCCAACCTTCGAGGACGCCTCCTCCACCTGGACCCCCGCCCCAGACACGGCGAAGTCGTGGACGACCATCCGCAGCTGGCTGACCAGGCCAGCGTCCGTGGCCCCGGGACCCGCGCACGCCTCCACCCACGCCCGAGACAGCCGGTGGGCGAGCGGCTCGGGCCGGCGGGCAGCCACGGGGGAGCCCTGCCCCCTGCCTGCACCATCGACCCGGGCCAAAGGGGTTCCTCAGAGGGGGGGCCCGGAGCGCGCACGAGCGAAGCGAGCCCCTGGCAGCGAACGCCTGCTGGCCCAGATCGACGGGCGGCACTCTGAGATCCGACGCTGCGAAACAATTGCGCGACGTCCCGGAAATCACGACCAGGCTAGACCTCACCTTTCACTCTGCATTTTCCGAGCCAGATCGATCTGTGAGAGCCCCCGGGGCCCGACGCCAGGCGAACGCACCCAGCGCGAAAGAAAGTGCAACGCCTGGAGTTCTCAGGGTATGGGCAGGGGTGGGGCCCGCGCGAGGCTGCCCGGCTGGGCCACCTCCTCGAAGAACGCTCGCGCCTCCCGCGCCAGCGACCCCGCGGCCGCCAGGGAGCACAGGGAGCCCTCGCTTCTGCGGCAACTCGTGGGAGCCTCCCACGTCGTCTTGCTGGCTCTTGCGACCCGATGCTAACCGACGCCAGTCGATGCTAATCGACGCTGGCCGACGCGAATTCCGTGCTGACTGGCGCTGAACTGGCAGTTTCTCACCAGTCATCAGAGACCAGCGCGCGCCAGTGCACCCTGAAAACGGACCTTCGAAGACCTGCGAGATTGTTGTCTGCCATCTTCCGACAACCGTCGTTACTGGGGGGAGACTTTAGAGTCCCGAAACGGTGTGGTGACAGACCGTGCGGTGACCTCGAATCCCCCAAGACCTCACCGCACGGTCCTTCACCGCACGGTCTTAGGACCCTGGAGGCCCCTGTCGCCCGAGACGCCCTCGGAGAACGTCTCGAGTCCCAAAACCGTGCGGTGACCCCGAACCCCCACAGACTTACCGCACGGTGTGGTCACCACCCCGCTTGGGGGCCCCCGAGCCCACTGGCCGATGCGGGTGCCCACCGCAGGTCCGATCGACGATGCTCGGCTCGCCCTCGCCGCCGTTGGCGTGAGCTGGCGCCGCGGAGGAGGAGGAGGAGGAGGAGGAGGAGGAGGAGAGGACGACGAGGAGGAGGAGGAGGAGGAGGAGGAGGAGGAGGAGGAGGAGGAGGGGGAGGAGTGCGGAATGCCTTTTACCCTTGAGCCAGCCAGCGCGGCAGCTCTCTCTCTCTCTCTCTCTCTCTCTCCGCACGCCGCCCTGCCGCGCTGGGGCGACGAGGCGGGGATGGCGCCGCGGAGGGGCGCGCACGACAGGCAGGGAGAAAGGGAAAGAGAAGCGGGAAACCTGACGCACATGACCCCTCGGAGTCCGCAGGCTGATCAGACCTACGTACTGCGTACAAGGATTAGTCTAGCAAAGTGCAATTATATACCACAAAAGGTTCGTGCAATGGCCAGCCCATAAATGTGTAAACCGTCGGTGTGTGTACTGTACTTAGGCGTTCCTAGATACCGGGCGCGCCCCGATGGGGCAACGGCCCTCAGTCGTAGACGGTGGTGCGCCGGACGATTTCGAAGTAGTTCCTGGGGGTGCTCCGCTTGACTTCGGCGTCGTCGTCTTCAGAGCGGCCCGCAAGGCTCGCTTGTTCTCGTTGCGGTTGTGTTGCTTTCGGTCCCTCTGCTTGTCGGAGAGCGGCGGGCGCTGGAAACAGCGCTTATGCTGACGAGGTAGCTCCTCCTCTGCCTGAGCCGTCGCTCCCTGCAAGATGTCCTCGGTCAAATCGGGCACGTCTTTGACGAGGTAGTCACGGCGTAGGGTGTCCAAACCAAGCCCTGTCTCAGAAACGAGCGTAAAGGGACTTTCGATCTTGCAGCAGACCTCGTGCACAAGATCACCGTACCGGGCGTCCCTGGAGACTCGCACCTCGAAGCTGTCCCCGGAGAGCGGGTTGAGACACTGTGCGATGAAATAATCATCATCCGAGCTGTCGATTGTAACCTGAATGATCGTTGACGGGGCAAGATTCGCCGGTGAAGTCGCAGATGTTGTCGTAACCAGTGGTCGTGGATCGTGTTTGGCTCGTTTCCGTGCATGTTCGTGTCTGGCGGCGACCCAAATTGGCACTCCTGCGCCCACGTCGGCCCGGAAGCGGACAGATCCAGCCGGCCGTGATACAACAGCGCAGCTGTCCTTGTCAGGCTTCTTGGCCCGGGCGTCCGCCCGAAGCTGCTCGGCGAGGCGGTCAGCTGTCCACAACTGCTGAGCCTGGAGGTCCTCCAAGACCATCTGCCGCTTCCGCTGCGCTGGGCGATCCGCGTCGCACCGGCTTGCTGTCAGAGCAAAATACTCCGCGTTGTCCAGCACGACCGCGCGAGCGACGGTAGCAGCCATCCTCTGGCCAGGCGGTAGTGCCATCGGCGCTATGGGACGCGAGGCGGAGGAAGAGTCAGGGGCCGAAGCAATCCGAACCATCCCAACTCGAATCGAGCCGTTGGTCAGCCTACGGACCGGAATACCAAACAGACGGCCCGTGAGGTAAACGAGCTTGTTGTGGCCAAGTGCCTTGGTGAAGACGTCTGCGATGTTCTCAGAGCCTGGAGTGTGCTCTGGGATGATGCCGCATTCGTGCAGGAATAACAAAGATACTTCTGCATGTTTCTTAAGATGTCCGAGCTTTTGGCTGTAACCCTTCGTAATTGCGAGCTCCACCGCTTGGTTGTCCATGCGTCCACGAACTTCTACAGGCGTCGGCCGGGTGTACTCCACCATTGCCGCTAGGCGGATTGCATGCTTGGCCGTGGTCGCCCAGGCCAGGGACTCGCTTTCTCCCGAACTCGTGGTTGTGATGTCTTGCCGAGCGGCGCCCCAAGACAACGGGTATTGAGACCCCTTGGGGCCAACGAGCTCGAGGTAAAACCCCGTGGTGCTTTTGGGGGAGTTGAAGTCGGCGTCTGACCATGCGGCAAGGCTCAGGTCATCCCAAGAATCACCAGCGTTCAACATCACCAGACCAAAATCAGACGTAGCCGAAAGATATCCCACAAGTTGGGCTAGCTCCGCCTCAGCCCAAGGGCACCACTTATCAACGTACCTCGCAATCCGGCCAACTGAAAATGAAGTATCAGGCCGAGAGCAACGTGCAGAATAAAAACTCTCGCCTATGATCTTACGTCTACCTGTTCCGGCCTCTGCAAGAGGAAGGTCCTCGGGTCGAGGCGGTGTTGTCTGCTGGGCAGGCGTGGTGGTCGGTCGAGCTACGCGGCCAGTAACCGCCTCCCAGTCGCGGACGATACGCATACAGTACTCCGATTGCGTGATACACGAGACAACTCCGTACCTACCATCTGCGAGCGTCATGGCTTTAGGCGGGCTGAAAATGCAGCCTAAGAATTTCTGAACAGTCTCAGGGTCCTTCGAAGCAAACATAACACGTATGATATTCCAGATCATGGGTCTGTGTTTCTTCTGCGCGTCAAGCTCGCAGTCGTCCACATAGGTAGCCATGGTGCTGCAATGCTTTGAACTACGATGCTGGCGGTGCTGTGGCGTTATGGTTCTCTGGGACACCTCGTGCCACGAAGTGGTAGGCGAACAATCAGAGACGACAGCAAAAGGATTTCGACTAGCAGCTAGTTCAGAATCGACCCATGCTTTGAGCTTCACAGCATGCTGGAGAGCATCGCGCTCGAGGGTGTCATGCCAGCAATAAAACACGGCGGGTTCCTCTTCCATCGACTGCCACTTGTTCCATGCCAACCACTGGGTAAAAGCAGTGATGAAGTCGGATCCGGAACGGTGCAGCCCGTACAACGCACGCTTGAGGCGACACACCGGCATCCGGAGAGATCGGAATTCAGACTGTTGGCTGGGGGGCAAAATGTCTATGACCTCAGCGGGGATGATGATGTAGTATTCGACGTCGCCACCTAGATGAACCTGAAGATAAGCACTGAGAAGGTCAATTGTCTCGGTCTCTCTACCCATGGCGAGGCTACGAGCTTGGACGAAACGGGCGCCAGTAAGACTCGAAACGGGCGCCCATAGTGAGCCAGGGTTCGAACGAACAACACGCATCCGTTTATCGAATAAGATGTTTCCCATTGCTACGAAGCGAGCTTTGCATTCGTGGAGTGCCTCAGGCATCTCCCAATGCTTTTCCGATATGAGCAACTTACCTTTCACGATGCGTGCGGTCTCAGAGACTGAATCCAGCTCTTGTGGTGGGAGCCATACAGGATGCTGCACCATCCGATCGAATTCCTTGGCCGCCGCCTGAGCACCGCGGCCATCAGGACGTTTGAGATACGATTTCGTGTCCATCAACTGTGTGACATGTGCCGACTGGCGCGCTAAGACGTACATGACTTTGGCCAGGGACTCTGTCCGGGTGATCTCGGTAGAGAATACACGGAACACATCGGTAGGCACCTCGGGGCTGCCAGCACCAACTGGAATGGCAGGCAGGCGCGGGGGAGTGGCAACGATGAGGGCTGCGATCTCCTCGACGCTGGGATCGGGGCGTGGGTCATCGACGTCAGACGCCCATGAGGAGGGGGTACTGGCCTCGGAAAGGTCCCAGTCGGAAGAAAACGAATCATCGTCCACTACGCCGGCCTGTCCTGCCCGTGCTCGTTTACGAGCGTGGTAACGTTCGCGCCAATACCGACGCTGCTCTTCAGTCGTACCGCGTCGACGGGCACCGCGGCTCTTCGCCGCCGGAACTGCTGCAGGCGAGCCGGATCCAGCCGGACGTGACGCAGCGTCACGGCTGTTCCCCGGAACGCCATGCTGCACGGCTGGCGCGGGCGCGGCAGGAGCAGCAGCAGGAGGCGGGACGGCATCCTCAGCGCTGGCCCAACTCCTGGGCGTGGAAAGCTCATGATGCACTGAAGTATCTTGGGGGAGCACGATTTGTCCGCCCTGGGCGCCGCCAGAATCGAGCGGCACATCGAGGGGCGCATTTGCGCGTCCAGGAACTCGCAGCGGGAACGCGCTGTCGAAGAAACGGACAGTCGTCGACACAATGGGCTGCTCGACGGACCAGCGATCGCCGATCGGAGAAATAGGTGCGATCCTGTGTCCTCCAGACGTGGTGGCGTCGAAGCCGACAAAAATACCTAACTTTGCAACTGGTTGGAGCTTGTCAGAACGATGCGGTTTTGGTATGTGGTAATATACTTTACATCCCCAAGGTGGCCATTTAGAAACATCATGGTGACTCCCCTCTGGATCCTCCAATGCTCGCGGAATCTGTTTGGTATCATGTCCCGGTACGGTCCGGGCGGTGTTGTTTATCAACGCGTTCGCGTGCAGAAGGGCCTCGTCCCACAGGGCACTCGGAGCGCCTGACTGGAGGAGCAGGGCCCGAACGATTTCGAAAACCTCCTGGATACGACGCTCTGCGATACCGTTGGCTTGAGATCTGTACCCGCCAGTCGTAGTATGAACCAAACCTGACTCCCTCAACCAACGCACGCACTCACCAAGGAACTCCCCGCCAGAATCCGAATGGAAGCGCCAGAGCTGGCGTTGGTCGAGTTTGCATGTGATCAGGACGTCGCGGACTGTACTTGACTCCTTGTTCGGGAGGCCGTGTGCGAAACCATGGCGTGAACGACGTAATACCGCTACGAACCCATACTTGTTCCCGTTCAAAGACACAGGCAACGGTCCAGCGAGATCTGCTGAGATCTCGCCGTCCTGAGGCTTATCCGGCAGGCGCCGGGCAGGGCGAGCGCGACGTTTGGACTGTACGCAAATGTCACACGATGGGTCGTGCTCGGTGTGCCCTTTCCGAAGGTGGTCGAGAACGGCTGGGTCCAAAACGGAGCCCTCGGTGGAGTTAGGAGGGGAGCTGGGGAGGAGCAGCATCAACTTCTGGTCGCTGTTGGTCTGAAGGTGCTCTATGGCCGAATGGGGGTTGTCAAAGATGATGGCCCTCTCCTCCCTGAGTGCGAAACCTGCGTAACTGTCGAAGAAGCTAGGCTGACTGTCTGGAGGGGGCGGCGGTACGGTTCCAGCCGGCCGTGACTCAGCGGCACAGCTGTCACCCGCGCCGCCCAAAATAGTGGACGGAAAGGTATGGTGGCCCTTCCCACGTCCAGCCGGCCGTGATGCACCGGCGCAGCTGTCAGAGGGGGGTTGGGCAGGGAACTGCTCGACCATGTCGTGTAAGATGTACAAATTACCGTGTCTTTCCAACATGAAACTGCCGCCGGTCGGTGCCGTGAGAGCGGCTCCATTACGACTTTGACGATACTCCCACCCCGAGTCGGTCAACAAAATGATGGCCATCAGACTCGAGGTGGCCGTCTCGCACAGCAGGCACGACGACAGGAAGACGCCGCCGCACTTGACGTCCGCCTGCTCGGTGACGACGGTTTCACCGTTCGCGGTCTCTAAGACGAGTGGTTCGGGCAACGGCCTACGGTTCAAGGCATATTTGTAATCTTTTCCACACAACACGTGTCTCTCTGCACCCGTGTCCCCTATCATAGAAAGTCCGGTGCTTGACGAGATTATGTTTACACCTAGGGTCAGGCCGGGCACAGGGACCCGGACCATATTGCCAGAAAAGCGCGCCAACAGCGCCTTGGCGTCCTTATAGTTCTCCTTCTGCTGGGCCATGTACTCCTCCGTGAGGGCCGAGAGGGTCTCCAGCGTGACACCCGTACTCGAATTAGACTGGGCTGGCGCAGCTCCGCCGCCAGAAAAACTATTTGACGAGGCAGGGCAGGTACCGATCCGGCCATCCAGCCCATCAAATCCAACTTGGCCGGCTCCAATCCGGCTCCGTTTCCTAGAATCACAACCGGGTTGTGGCGAGGGGGCGCCAGTCATGGTAGCCCCCGGGGTGCCGCCCGGGCTGCTGGGTCCAATCCAGCTTTGGTTGTAAGCGGTACCACTGTTTCCTTTCTTACCTGCGTACTTTCCTTTGCCTTTCCCTTCGTTGGGGCATTCATTGCCCCAGTGGCCGTACTGGCCGCATTTTCGACACATGCCTTTCGGCAGTGGTTGTGACTGCTGGTTCCAAGAACTGTTGGGTGGGTTTGGAGAAGCGGGCCAAGGTGGGTAACCGTTAGCGTGCGCAAACTTGCATCTGCCGCCGTACTGACAAAAACCACTGAGATAGAACGAGCACGGGATCCACTTCTCGTTGTCTTTCCCCTTACCTTTGGTGGGCTTGCCTTTGGTATCCTTCCCTGTCTGGACTGCTCCGGCTAGGACGCTAGGAGGTACAGGAGGAGGGGGAGGTGCGTCAGAGGCAAGACCAACCCATTCGCCCGCTTTACGGTAAGCTACGTCGAAGATGGCATCCGGGTCGTTAGGGTTGGTCACGGACACCATCTCTAAGGCCACCTGGAGAGGCTTTACTTTCCCAACTAGCTTTGTGAGTGACCGTAATGTTGTTTGCTTGGACGGTGTCGATCCTATGGCTCGCAGCTCCTCGTATTCTGACTTCCAGATGCGCAGTGCGTGCTGGAGGTGGGTTTTGTCGGTTACAGGGGTCGGGTCCGAGAATTTGTCGTTCAAGGCTGCCGCGTGGGACGCGCTGGATGCCATGATGGCTTGGGCCAGCGATGCGAGCATTGAGATTCCATCGGCGCGGTCGGCCGACTGAAGATACAGACTCATGTCTTCATCGGCTAGCCCTGACAATTCGAACGCAAGAGCCTTATTGGCCTTGGCGAAACGTGGATTGTCGTGGATGGGGCTGGTGTCAAAATCTGGGTCGGCAAGCACTTGGCGGACAGATTCCGCAAATCCGTCCGCTTGGCAGCCGCACCAGCTCGCCAACCTCGTGTGCACCCAATGGCGCCAACTCTTGACAGTTGGTAGGGTGCGCGGCCCCTTTGGCAGCAGCTGTAATGGTTGTTTGCTTCCGCCGCTGTTCGATTGCATGGCTGAGGCGACTTCCGCCAAGCTCTCCGCCATCTTGCACATCAGAAATGCGTTGACGTCTGACGGCGAGCCTGGAGAGGGCGGTCCTGGAGGATGATCGCCACGAGGCGGTAGGCCAGGAGGATGCAGATCGGACGGGTCTACCTGCCGTCCAGCCGGACGTGACGCAGCGTCACGGCTGTCGGGCGAGGTAGTGGCGGCCATGCGAAAACCAGTACTTCCAGCCGGACGTGACACATCGTCACGGCTGTCGGATCTGTTGGTGACGGGCATGCGACGATCGGTGCTTTCAGCCGGACGTGACACAGCGTCACAGCTGTCGGCACCACGAGGACGCGACCGGGTGACTACGGGGGTCGAGAAACCCTCTGGCGCGGGCGCTCCAGTGGAAATCGTGCTCGTGATCGGATCGACTAAGTCATCGTCATCGCCGTCAGGGATCGGGGTGTCAACCCATGTCGGCATTGCGGCGCGCACGAACGAAGAAAAGAAAGAGAAGGCCCGAGAGATGAGGAGATTGGAGGGGCAAACGCGCGGGGCTCATAACCTGCGGAATGCCTTTTACCCTTGAGAGCCGCCAGCGCGGCAGCTCTCTCTCTCTCTCTCCGCAAGGAGGGGAGGAGGAGGAGGAGGAGGAGGAGGAGGAGGAGGAGGAGGAGGGGACTGGGGACTGGGGCCCTGGGTGGCGGCAACGCCTGGGCGGCTTGGGGCACCTGCGCAGAGCCCGCGA
>CAUYUJ010021459.1:257927-330427 GCA_963575745.1 Prorocentrum cordatum
TAAGGTCGCCTCTCCAACCATGGTGTTCTCAGCATCGTGCCAGGTGTAGAAGTTTTCGTCATAGAGAGAAACTCTGGCCGAGGTGAACTTCGTCAGGAAATATCTCAGGCACAGTTGCCAGAGGAGCGGTGCATCATTCAAGCCATACATCGCCTTCAGAAGTTCCAGGCCGTACTCGGAAAAGTTGCTGGATGGTGCTCCAGGAAACTTCAAGTCTCTGAGATGAAACCATACGTTGTCTGGAACCACGATGACAACCTTCCGCTTGATGTCGGGCATCGGAACCTTGAGTGCCCGGCACGCTTCCTGCAGATGCTCGAAGCTGAACCCTTGAAGAAAAGCACTGCCAACGTCCCACTCCTCGATGTCCCAGTCGTTGTTGGCCGCGTCACTGACGAGGAGCTTCTGAGAGAGTCTTGTGGCAGTAGTGCTGTGCTTGGCTAATAGATGCTTCTGCGGGTCCAGGAAGCCGCGGCAGCAGAGCCTGCTCTTGATGACACTTGTCCAACTTCCATCGGCTGCCTGCTTCCATTTCCACTTGCGCACCCAGACGCAGTTGATGGGCAGCGTGTCCGAGTAGCTGAGCTTGCGCGTCTTGAATACGTCGTGATTCACGAAGTTGGCTAACTCCGCGCGGTCGGCCTTCAGGATGTCTGCCTCGAAGCGAACCATTTCCTCCGGGGTGAGGTTGTCCGTCTCAGAGTCAACCCTGAAGCAAGAGCCGACGCGAACGTCCGTCCAGAAACAGGTGCTGCGCTGCCAAGGCCCAGGCAGAGTGACATCTGCCGTTGTCGCAGTCCAGGTGCCGCTGGATGCTAAGTAGTCTTCTGCTGAGGGAAAGGCCGTGGCAATAAAGGTAGCACCTGCCTCCTTCATCTCGGCGTCGTACTCACTGAACATGTCGTCCATCAAGTCGCGCCTGTCTTCTGGTGTCTGGAAATATGATCCGCAGAGCGTGTGATCGTTTACCTTGTCGAAGTAGAAAGGCGGAGCCATATCGTCTCGGTATGATGGTAGTGTGTCGTCCCAAGAAGGCTGACTGTACTCGAGCGTCGGGGCTTCTTCTTCGGTTGCTGGTGGCTCTTCAGCGGGAGCGTATTCTTGTATCGGCAGCAATGGCTGCGGCAGATCCGTAGGAGGTTGAGGTGGAGCGCTCCCTGACGAAGATGATGCTGATGCTTGTGGGCCCCGAGATCCTGAGCTCGATGAGGTAGATCCTGTGCTGGCCTTCTTGGTTGGTGGAAACTCACGAGAGGTGTCGTGCTTGACCCCAGAGGTATCCCCGACCGGTGGTGTACTCGGCGTGGTCGGGTACTTCGTCGGATCCCATTGACGCGAGCGTGAACGGTCTGAAACTCCAGCGTCTTCGAGAATCGGTAGACGGGGTAGTGTGTCAACCTCTGAAGCCTGCGGAGCTGGGTATTCAATAGTTGGCTGTTCTTGTTCCGCCTCTGGATACTGAACAGTTTCTTGAGAATCGTCCAGTCGATAATGCTCAACGTCGTGTCGTGATGCCGAGCGATCCTTAGATGAGCTTGACCTGATACTCTGATCTGCGACTGAGGGTCGATCTTCTTCCATGCTCCTGTTCCTGTTCTGTCGCCTTGTTCCTCGGATGCTCCTTGAGTTCTGGCTGCGACGAGAGCCATGACTATCATCATGAGCGGGAACAGATCGTACACTTTCGTCAGCGGCAGACGTTTGGTCGCGTTCCATGCTGGAGGGTGTGTCATCTCTGCCAGAAATGTCAGGGCGACCTGGTATCTGGTCATGAGTGATGCTCGATGGTGTGTCGTTGCGGCCAGAGATGCTGTGGCGGCTCCTCGATCGATTAGCTCGTCGATCTTGACGATCAGGTGGGTCGTCAGGAGGAGGAGGCCGCTGATCAACTTCTGCCGCAATCGGGTCGTCTCTGGATCGACTGGCATCTGCTGGAATAGAGTCATTTCTGGACCGACCGACCCTGGACCGTGAGAGCGATCGATCTCTCCGCTGTTGCTGTCTGTCGTCGTCAGGCGGAGGCGGAGGTGGCTCCGGGTCCTGAGGCCCGAGGTCCTGGTCGTCGAGGTCGCAGGGCAGCGCGACACTCAAGTCGTCAAAGATGTCCGTGTCAGGCGGCAGGATGCTGGACAGGTCGCTGAAGTCCGGAACCTCGTAGGTCTTAGGCCGGTCGTCTGCAGGCATCTCGTAGCAGAAGAAAAGCACGAACGAGGTCTCGCCCCATAGCCCGCCATGGCGTCGTTTAAGATTGAGGCCTGTCTCCGGGTTGACTTCCGTATTCGTGCGTCGTAGACTGTTGCGTCGCTCCCAGGAGAACAGGACGCCGTACTTGCACATGGGCATGGCAGGTACCTTGATACAGCCAGTGCCATAGCGAATGCCATCCAGACGAGGTAGGTGCAATAACTTCGCCGAGATGTCCTGAGCGTACTTCAGCATTAATGGTGGCGACGTGTCCGCTCCTGTCGGTATGATGATCCACTTCTCGGCGTCGCTGCTCCAGTATCTGCCCATGACAAAAGCCTTGTTAAACACAGAGCTGTCCACCGCGTCCATCAAGATACGAAGGTGCTCGGTGAGCTCCTTGCCTTCCTGCACAGCCAGCGTCGAGTGAACAACAGTGAAGCCTTCAGATGGATACTCGTCAGCGTCCACCAGGCCGATGTTAGCAGAGCGTGCGTCCGTGGATACGTACTTCTGGCCGTCTGAAAACAGGATGTGATGTATCTCGCGGTAGGACGATGTGCTGGGCTGTTTGTCGCGTTGCAGGTGGTAGGCTTCAGCGGACTTGGCAAAGCAGCACATGAGAGACACAAAGCCAACGTGAGATCGAAGGTGTCGTAGGGGAACTTGATAAGCCATGCGCTGCCACTTGACGATGCCAGTGCCAACGTCTCTGTCGATGTCGAGAAGTACTGCTGGTCCTCTCCATCCTGGCGTGTCCTTCGGTGAAGGTTGCCTGTAGAGGTCGACGAGAGATCCGGCCTTGAGCTCTGCCGCTTCGCTGGACTGAGGCTTGGACCTGTTGGCCAGCGCCAGGCGTCGCTCAGCCACCGAGCGAATAGCTGCACTCTTGGCGATCATGCGTTGCCGACCAGCCTTGTCGTGAGCCAGCTCGGTAGTGATCGTGTTCTCGCCGTCCATGGTGGAGTTTTCCAGCTCGAAGTAGTCGCGTGGAGTGATGCCGAAGACTCCGGCTGCCGGTGTCACACCGTTGAAGGTGAGGAGGAGATTGTGAGCCATGCGTGCTTCCTGCACCAGCTCCTTCTTCGAAGTCTCCACGGCCTGCTCCTTAAGGTCGTCATTCATCTTGAGCATCGTGAGCTTGAGCAGGTCGATGTGTTTCTCGGCGAGCCCGGTCCTGGTGTGCTTGCCTTGCTTGCCAGTGCTCTTGGTGGGATCAGAGCCGGCGACCGTCCTCTTGATCAGCAACTTGTCGCAGACGGCCGCGAAGCCATAGCCAGCAAGGCCGCGCTCCTGGCCCACGATGATCTCGCCAGGAGGCCCGGAGATGCGGCCCCAGACGTCCATGAAACTGGCCAGGAGCGTCTCGAAGGCCTGGTTGGGAAGCTCGTCGCCTTGCTTGTAGCGGAAGAGCTCGTCAATGAACAGGATGAAGGTGCCTCCGAGGATGAAGAAGATGTCTGCCTGCACGATATGGTTGAAAAACTGCGCCAGCGTGACCTTGACAAGAGGGCGATGCAACGATAGCCGGTAGTCGCTGCAGCGCTTGCACTTCTTCTTGATAACCTCTGCCAAGATGCTGACGACCTCCTTCTTAGCTCCTGCTTGCAGCAGAAGTGGCCCAAGTCTCACAGCAGGTGCATGCCAAAACCGCCGATGAAGAGACAGAAGATACTGCTCGAGCTCTGCCTTGCCAAGAGTCGCCATGGCCTGCACCGCGGCCTTGAGATTGATGCCGGGAGTGGGCTGCTTGGCGACGTCGGAGACCTTGGGCTCGTCTATCTGGCTGGAGGCTTCTGAGCCGCACAGGATCAGTGCGTTGCCATGAAGGAGGACCGTGTCGCCAGGGATGTTGTCGGTGACGTGCTGAGAGCGCCAGTGATGATGCTTGCCCGCAGGGTCAACATCGGAGAAGACCACGATCTTGTGCGAGAAGCTGGCTGGGCAACCATTTGGCGTCTGCACGCACTCCTTGTAGAGGTGGACGGAGGCGAGCAAGAGTACCGGACGAATGGCCTTCGCGAGGTAGTTGAACCGGCTTCCGTGAGTCCTCGCGTTGGCCTCCTTGTGGGTGCCTGCCACGTCCGAGGTGATATCGTCGTATATCTCATTGAGGCCCTTGGTGTAGACCTTGCGGTCGACGTCGTCCCACTCATCACCTTCTGGGCAGGTACAGAGACGAGGAGACAGTAGATCGTCGTCTTGAAGTTCGGGGGCCTCATCCCACTCGTCGTCGTCTCCTGGATCGTGGTCATCATCGCCTGGGCCATCGTCGTCACCAGGAGGTCCACCGCCGCCAGGAGGAGGTGTCTTGGTGGTGAGCCGCTTCTTGCCGTTGGAGGGCCCGAAGTTCTTCTGCTCGGGAGCCGCTTCGTCAGCCTTCGGGGACTCACCAGCGGCAGTCTTGGGAGCGGGCCAGTGCTTGGTCTTGTCAAAGCGGCAGCCTGGACCGTACGTATGTACCCCATCAAACTTCTGCCCCCCCTGACACCGCTTGCAAGCCCAATGCATCACAGAGTGTGCTGCCAAGACTGAGGGCATCTCCTTGATGATGTCGTCCAAGAGGGCGGTGCAGAGCCTGTGAGGGTAGACCATGGCCAGCGATGTGTTCCATAAACCGGTCTTCGGATCCTTGAACTGCAGCGTGCCATGAGAGCCAGGAGGGCAGTTGCAATGTCGTAGTGTACGTCGTAGCTTGAGGTTGCTGAGCCAACCAGTAGGCTTCTTGATCGGCTCGTTGGTGCTGGGCAGAACGCATCCAAAGCCACACTGACAACCACAGCGCTTGTTGTGCTTCATGTTGGCGAGCGGGGACTCCTTCCAGATGTCACTGCTGTGTGGGTTCTCGACGATGAAGAAGCCCCCGTGATGTTCCAGCTTCTCACACTGACCACGCAACCAAAGAAGAGTGGGCCGCTGCTCCCGTCGCATTGCCTGCTTCTTGTCTGGATTCATCGTGTTCGAAGTGCGGGTCCAGCAGCGGCAGTCCGGAGACGAAAGCTTGCTCCTCGCACAAAAGAGCTCGTCTGCGTAGTCCAGCATGGTCCTGTGAGATGCCTTGTTCAGATCCCAGCCGTAGCGGTAGTCGACGGGGAAGCCGACGTGCAAGCGCCTGGTAGCCAATCTGGATGTGCGTGAACTGCCTGACCACTGCTCCTGGAAGTCCCACATGATGCGCCTGCCGGTCAACTTCATCCAGCGCTTGTGGCTGTAGATAAACTCCCAGAAGTTATCAGGGGCCACGATGTTGTAGTGAGTCCGGGTGTAGAACTCCTCCTTGACTGCTGCATAGATCTTCTCGAGACGGGTTGGATCGTGGCAGTCTGGAGGGATGTGGTCGTGCGTGTAGTACAGGTCGCTCCAGTCGCGCAGCATGCCGCCGTCAACCTTCAGGGGCTTGATGAACTTATCCGTGATGTTCGAGGGCGTGTAGCTCTGGAAAACGTCGGTGTCCTCGGTCATGTCCTGAAGCTCTGGTTGTGTCGAAGCTGGTGCCTGAAGAGGTTCACAACTGCGACACCCATGATCACTGCGGCAGCGTGGACAGACTGGGATGCGACAGCGAACACACGGCATGATCGTCAGGTTGTTCTCAATGTGCCCGCATATCTCGCACTGGTCCACATCGAAGATCTTCTTCTCAGGCAGGAAGTTCTCGTCGTCATCGTTGTACTCATGAAGCTCCACTTCCTCTTGAATGCGAGTAGCGCCTTTGAACTCATCAGGTGCGAGTCCAGGTGGTGGCTCGATATCTGGTTTGTGCTTATCTGAAACTACCACTGGTACCCCAACATCTGCGCGAAGGTCGTGACTGCTTGTCATGAATAAGGTGCCAGTAGTATTCGACTGAGGGCTGCCGACTGCCGAGAGGGCTGCTCGGGATGCCACCAAACCAACCGACGCTTGCTCGATAAAGATTTGTCGTGTATGCTCCTTGTTCTTGAACCCGTAGTCGATTGGAATGAGGTAGTGCCCAGAATCTGTCAGCAGCATGCGTAAGCCATAAGTGCGGCCATCAAGATCTGGTATGATAAGCAGGCCGTCGTTGTTGTCGAAATATCCGAACATGGCGGTCACCTTGCGCCTGACCGCCGTCTTGTTGGAGAAGAGGAAGGGACGCCTATCGCCGCTGCCGCCAATCGTAGCTGTCTCGATGTTCGTGATGATGGGGCCGAGATCGATAGGTACACGAGCTGCCATCTCGCTCTTCATCGGAACTCCATCAATGCCAGAGAAGGTAGTGTTGCCAGTAGGTGGTATTGCCGTGAAATCTAAACCATTTGGCCAGCACACTTCTTGAGCATATTCCAGAAGTGTCCGCGTGCCGGCAAGCTCCTCAGCGGCGCCAGGGTCGAAGATCATGCCCCAGACCTCGCGGCCCTTGACCGTGTGAAAGTTGAAGCTCGCCCCCTGGTTGAAAGAGCCGGAAGCAGCACATGGGAACGTAGATGAGGAAGGCTTGGTGTTCGTGAAGTAGGGCTCGTCCTTCTCGTAGTCGTCGAAGTCGCATGCTTCTTCGTCGTCCTCTCGAACAGCATGCTCCTTATCAGGGATGACCTGCTCGTGACTCTCGACGGCCGTGAGGGTGGAGAGCTCGGCGCCGGTCTCGTCGTGCGATCGTAAGTTCCTCTCGAGGTCGCCGAAGTCGGTCAGGTCAGATCCTTGTAGTGCTGGTTGAGGCCATCGAGGTCGTGGCTGCTGTCGTGGCTGTCCTTGTGGCCGCGCCGAGGCCCAGGGAGAATATCCGAGATCTGCAGTGAGAAGAGGAGGCAGAGGTGACCTTTGAGGTGGCTGATCTCCTGATGCTGAAGCCGTAGGCGAACTGAAGGCGTCGATCGTCTTCTGCAAGTCCTCGTCCTTCTTGGTGCCCAAGATTTGTGGACTGGGCCTGCCGGAACCGGAGGCTCTGGATCTGGGTACTGGAGTAGCTTGTTCAGAACCCATGTCGTGAATAACTGCTTCGATGTCCAACAAACCTGTAGCAGGAGTGAACTGACCTGATGCTGACGAGGCTGCCGTGACTCCGTCTGTATCGATCGTGCCCATATCAGAGAAGCCGTCACCAGGTTGCCATATCGGGTTCAGGTCCCTCAGGAGGTCGTCTACCTCGGCCGCGAAGGACTGTTCAGCTGCAGGTGCTGGTGCTGGATCTTGTGCCGCGGATGCTTGAGGTTGGGGAGGCGTAGCGATGTGCTCGAACGAGCCTTGACCGCTAGATACGCCTGAGACCAAGATACCTGCTCGCTGGGTTCCTCCGACAAGTCCTGAGGTCCTGGGTTCTGCTCCATAACTCCAGGGGTCGTCCTCGGCGTAGTAGCCCTTGCCGCTTCGGCGCCCCTTCATGCCACCTCGGGGACCGGAGCGACTCTTTTTGCCCTTGCCCTTGCTGCTAGACTTGCCTTTGCTGTCGCCGCCGCGGCCCTGGCTCCAAGGGCAGTCCGCCGTATCATGATTGGGGCTTCCACAACGACCACAGCCTGTACGGTTGGAACGTCCTCCGCCACTGCTCTTGCCTTTCTTGCCCTTGCTCCGTGACTTGCCCTTGCTGTGACCGCGAGATTTGCCTTTGCTGCGATTCTTGCCGAAGTGCACGTCCGAGGGGAGAGTCTCGAGGTCGACTGTTGACGCTGCAGGCTGAGATGAAGAAGGTGGTTGAGCTGTGCTGCCAGTGACAGTCGCATCGTCCTGCTGCTCTTCGTCCCAGTTGTCGTCATACCAAGAATCGTCCTGCCAGCTGTCATCGTACCAAGTGTCTCTATACCATGTGCCTTCGTCCCAGGGGTCCTCGTACCAAGAATCGTCTTGCCAGCCATCGTCGTACCAGCCGTCATCGTACCATGAGTCTTCATAGCGATCAGCGCCGTCTGCGTGGTAGCCGCCGATGCCTGGGATCTGTGCGGGTGTCTGACTCTTGGCGAGGCGCATGAGGTGATCCTTGATGTCGTCGTGCCTGTCGAGGTCGCCATTCACGAGCAAGAGTATGTGATCCAACTTCGATTTCTCTATGCCGCTGTGCTTGAGGAGCTGGTGGCTGAGGGCGACGTTGTTGAGATTAAGATTGCCCAGGCGGTTGGCTTCTTCGTAGGTGCGCTCGAACTCCGCCATGTACTCAAGAAGAGAAAGCCTACCGCGCCTGAGATCGTAGAACTGGTCGATGGTGCCGGTGGCCATCTGTTGGTTGTCGGCACCATATCTCCGAGAAAGAATCCGAATGAGAAGCTGCACGCCGCTCTCGGTAGCCGCTCGTACAACCTGTCCGGCACCATCAAGCTGCTGTGGCTCTCCGGCGTAAGCGAGAGCGGCGTCGCCTTGAAGCTTCTGCCCGGCCTGCGTCGTCACCTGCAAGCCGAGCGCCATGTTGTATGGTCGTCCCTGCAGCCTGCCCGCAACCGCGGGCCCAACCTGATCTGCATTCAGGTCCGTCATGCGATACCACAATCGTAAGCGTTCCAAGTAGCGTCTGAACGGGTAGTGCATGAGCGCCGGCCTCCATCCGGGTGGAGTGCCCTTCGTGTACGCGTCCAACGGGAGGCCGGTGTGCTCCGCCATCTGATGAGCTCGTACTCGTAGAACTCGTAGCTGTCGTAGTGCTCGGCGAGGTGCTCGCCGCCGGCGACGAGGTCGCCGGTCGTGTAGTGGTTCTCGTAGAACTTCACGTAGTAGTGGTAGTTGCCGCCGGGTCGGCGGGCGCGCCACCCCGCTATCGCGCGCGCGCGGCCTCTCGCTGGAGAGGCTGATAGCGAGTGGAGCCTGGATCACCAGGCTCCGCTACCAAACTCGACTTTTCAAGCTTGAGCCCCAGCGCCCGCGGTCCCTGCTATCTCTGAGTTCTCCCTTCTACTCTCTGAACTATGCCAGATTCCCCAGCAATCATTCTGAAACTAACACCTCCTCCTCCTCCTCCTCCTCCTCCTCCTCCTCCTCCTCCTCCTCCTCCTCCTCCTCCTCCTCCTCCTCCGCCTTCTCCTCCTCCTGCGCCTCCTCCCCCCCCCTCCCCCTCCACCTCCTCCTCCTCCTCCTCCTCATCATCCCCCTCCTCCTCCTCCTCCTCCTCCTCCTCCTCCTCCCCCTCCTCCTCCTCTTCCTCCTCCTCCTCCTCCTCCTCCTCCTCCTCCTCCTCCGCCGGGGATCCTGACATGCTAGCGCGTGCCCCCACATGGTGCGCGCCTGCGTCTTCGGGGCCGTCGCCGCCCTCGCTCGCGGCAAAAGTCTTCGCCGGGGGCACTTGATGGGCGTGTTTTCCACCACCACCATGAGTTGGCCAGGGGGGATCCTCTTCCTCCTCCTCCTCCTCCTCCTCCTCCTCCTCCTCCTCTTCCTCCTCTCCTCCTCTCCTCCTCCTCCTCCCCTCCTCCTCCTCCTCCTCCTCCTCCTCCCTCCTCCCTCCCTCCTCTCTCCTCCTCCTCCTCCTCCTCCTCCTCCTCCTCCTCCTCCTCCTCCTCCTTCCCCCCTCCAACTTATGGTGGTGGTGGTGGTGGTGGTGGTAAACAGGCTCATCAGCACTATCAGTTGCCCGAGCGCGGGTGCTCGCCATTCACGCAGATCTGCCCCGCCCCCCCCTGGCACCCCCAGGGCGCTGAATCTCGAGCCGCTGCCGCGCGATCTCGTTGACCCAGGACCGCGAGGAGGGCTCTGGAGGATCTTGCCTTCCGGGCCTTCCGGAGCTCCTGACCAGCCAACGCTGGCCGAGTTGGTAGCGTCCCACACTTGGACAACCTCAGCGTCTGACGGCGCGCCGGCCCCCCGCCGTCGGGCGGCTCGGGGCGCGCGGCAGTGGCCGAGCCAACGATGCCGGAGTCGGGCGCCTCGCTGACCTGCGCCAATTCCTGGAAGTGGGAGCTGGAAGTGGGCTTGCTGGAAGACTTGGCTCTATGGCGAGTCCCCGCGCAGGCAATATGCGCTCCAGCGCGGGGGGGGCAGGAGGAGGAGGAGGAGCAGGAGGAGGAGATGGAGGAGGAGGAGGAGGGAGGAGGAGTAGGAGGAGGAGGAAGGAGGAGGAGGGAGGAGGAGGAGGAGGAGGGCCGCGCCTGGCCCCCGTGGCCCCGACCTGGGGACAAAGGCGCCCCGTTCCCAACGCTCTCGGACACCAAACGAGGGGCGGGCGCCTGTGCTGAAGACCCGTCGGGCAGCGCGGACCAGCAGCTCAAAGGTGGGGTCCTGAGGGATGCTGTCCTAGGGATAGGAAGTGATCAAAGGGCGGAAGTACATTGTTCGAAGCCCCTCGTCCTTAGGACCCCCCCCCCACCCCTCAGCACCCCATTTTTGAACCACCGAGCGGAGGCCTCTGCACGCCGTCGTGCGCCTGGCAGTCGATCCGCGGGCCCTGGGCCCCGCCGCTCGCACCTGACGGGCCGCTGCTGCGCGGCCTCTACAGTTGGGGCGTTGGCCTGAGGAAACCTAAATGAGGAACGAGGCCTCTTCATTCCAGGAGTTAGCTTCGATTCCCCATCGAAAGTCCAAGGAATACCCGAGGCCAACTGCATCACAACTAAGGAACACTGAGCCCCGACTGGACCTGGCTTCGCGCGGTGCTGCGTGTGGGTCTCCCAGAGCTTGGCCGCCTCCGCGGACGCGGCCGCTGCGCGCGGGCCGCGCTCCGCAGAGCGCGCCGGCGTAATCGGCGACAGGCTGCGCGCTCCTGCAGCCCCGCGCGCGCGCGCTCGCGCGTCGATCTGCCGAAGGATGCAGGCCCGCAGTGGGCGCGTCGCAGCAGCCGTTGTCGGGAGAAAGCCGGCGGCGCCCGCGGTGTCGAGCGGCGCGCGTGCGGCGCCCGCGCACGAATGCTCGGCAAGTGCCGCGGGGGGGGGGAGGGGGCGGCTCCTTCTCCTCCCCCCTCCCCTCCTGCTCCTCCCCCTCCTGCTCCACCTCCTCCTTCTCCTTTCTGCTCCTCCTCCTCCTGCTCCACCTCCTCCTTCTCCTCCTCCTTCTTCTCCTCCTTCTCCTTCTTCCACAATTACTCAATATGAAAATACTCTCCCTCTTCCCCTCATGGCGTCCGGGTGATGGCCGCGCACTCTCCGCGTACTGTTTTTTACACACAGGATGCCCGGGAAATCCCGGGAAACGACTCTCGCTGAGGCGCCGGCGTCATTTTTTCCCAAAACGCTGCTCTCGTTGAGGCGCCGGCCTCATTTCTGCTCCCGAATCGTTCCGAATCGTGCTCCCGCTGCAGCGTGGGCCTCATTTTCGGATCGGTGTTTGGCCTCCGTCGTTCAGGATGGCGTTCTCGCCCCAGCGCGGGCCTTTTTCTCGCGCGCCCATCCGCCCGCCACCACCGCGCCGCACCGCCACCACCACCACCACCACCACCACCACCACCACCACCACCACCACCACAACCACCACCAGCACCAGCACCAGTACCCACCACCACCAGCACCACCAGCACCACCACCCACCCACCAGCACCCACCCACCACCACCATCACCACCACCACCACCACCACCACACCACCACCACCACCACCACCACACAACCACGCACACACGCACGCACGCACGCACGTGCACCACCACCCACTACGCACGCGCGCGCGGAGCCACAGGTCCGCTACGACACGCGTCCGCGGATAGAGAAAATCAGCGCCATGGTAAGGGATGGGAGGGAGGGGTAGGACGTCAGATATGACGCGAGCGCACCTAGCTTGCCTCCTCCCCCTCCCCCTGTTCCTCCCCCTCCCCTCCGAACGCACGCTGAAACATATGGCACAGTATCTCGAGCTGGTGGGGGGCGATCGCGCCCTCGGCCTCAAGGGCGATCGCGGCTGCCTCATCGATGCTGCGATGCGACGTCACGGTGTACGATTTCTCTGGCATCGCTGGGTCGCCCTTGCGGCGCGCTCTCGCTGGGGCCGCAACGACGTCCTGCGCGCATCCGCCTTCGCACCCAAGTAACCGCCATCTGCTGCTAGAGGAACGATGCGACCCGCAAACTGGCGTGGCGGTGCATCGGGGATCTGATCGCACGCTGTCGCCAAGGCTGTGCCCAGAGAAGCTCGTGCTGCATCATTGGCGATGTCGCAGCCCGCGACGACCTCGTTGCCTGGCCGAGCGAGCGGGGCGAGTGCCACTGCTGCTCGAGTCGGCCTGAGCGGTAAGCAAGGCGCAAGCGCGCCAGGGGAAATCGTATCGCGAATGTACCTGTAATGTTGTGCAACATGCCGATGTGTTCGCAGGACTTGTCCACGCCCGAGCGTCCCCTCCCCCCGCCTCCAGCTCGGCCCGTTTCAACGGCCAAGCTTAATGTCGACGCTGCGTTCCAGAGAGCTACCCGCCCAGCAGTTAGCGGTGTCATGCCTGGCGCAGCTGGACGCTGCGCCGCAGCCTGATAGGTGGCAGAGGGCGGCCTACTGGCGTCGCTCAGCGCAAGCCTTCGCCTCGTTGTCTTTCCGTGCAGGCCCGTGCCAAATGTGCGAACGCCGATGCGGCCTGGACAGGTGTTGCCTACAGTCCGCGAGGAAGGCGGTCGGCAAGGTCTCGGCGGGTAAGGGGGCGCCAAAGCTCGCAGGGGGGGAGCCCGCCGAATGTCAGAACCGCGCCCCGAGCCCAACGAAGTGGGACGCAAGGCGCCGTCCAACTGCTCCGAGGCGATGGATGGGCGGCCCTCTCGGCCCAGTATCGCCTTCCTCCTCTCGTAGCTGGCACCGTGCTGCTGAGGTGCCCGCCTGGTCGCCGAACGTTGGCGCATGGTTGTTTGCAATGATGGGCGCGGCCCTCCACTTGTAATGTGGCCCTAAAGGATCCACCCGTGATTTGCTGTAGTTGATGCGCGATGCCCGGGCGCTCGCCTATGGTGGGCATGACGCGGCATGATCACACACCCGCTCCAATTCCCGAATGTCAATCCATATGAGAACCCGTTCCGAACGCGCATGCCGCCCCGAGGCGTCAACATACGTATATTATGGCGCGTGGATTGGCGCGATGATGCCTTCCTCACAGCCACAGATGACACGACGAGGTGAGAACTCAATGGATCACCCACACAAGTCGTACCTTGCACTCCGAAGTGTCTATGCGGTATGCGTAAAACTTGAGGCGAGGTCGATATCGGAACCAGGGGGGGCCGAACCGAGAGGGCTGGGATGGGCAAGGCGGCGAGGAGCAAACGGCAAGATGGGCCCGGCGGCGTGCGACCCTTGGGCCACGAAAGGCACGGAGACAACTTCGCGTGGGAGAGCTGCAAACACACAGCGAAAACGGGTGGGGCATCGAAGCGCTGCGAAAGCTCCTCGTGGGATGGCCCGCTGGCCGCGGGTGGGACCGTCGACTGCGTCGCCCTCGTCGGCGCCGCGCTCACGGACGGCGCTTTGGCCCTCGGACCTCCCGCGACTGGCGTGGCCTTGGGCGGCTCGTTGAGCGGCACCAGGTCTGCTCGCAGGCTGGGCACTTGCCTGCTACACGTAAGGAGTGACCCTGGACAAGAGCGACCTTCGGGAATGCTGGGAGGCCGAAGCGGAGCGCGCAGTCAGCTTGCTGGGGACACCAGTGTGCCCGCACCCAGAGGTCACTCCTGCGAAAGGTTACTCTTTACGTATCGCCGAAACTGCGTGGGTTCGTCGCTCCAGGTTGTTGGGCAGAACCTCGCTGTTCTGGTTATCGCGCGGCACGTGGAGCGTACTCTCAGCCGTCGCCGTTGTCCGTCTTCCAGTTGCTCTTGCTCGTTCCCTCGCCCGAGTCTGGCCGCGCGGGGATCGGGAAGAGATCGCAAGCGCACTCAATCAAGTCGTCGAGGTCAAATGCAAGTTTGCCAGAGGCACCTCCGACGTCCTCGCCGACGCCATGCCCACTGGCGTCCTCGTCCCGTGGGCCGTGCGCGGGCTGCTGCGACGGGGCACAGCAGACCGCCGCTCTCCAACCTGCATGGCGGCCCGCAGGGCCGTGATGCCTCCGGGCGGCATGCAAGGCCAGCGATGAAACCAGATTGGCAGCCTGCGAGCGGGCCGAGCCAGAGTCACAAACATGAGCGGCTACTGTGGGGAGTGGGATGAGGAGAGGGAGGAGCATGAAGGGGATCAGGAGGAGGAGAGGAGGGAGGAAGGAATCGGAGGATCAGAAGAAAGTGGGATTTGGAACAAGTAGGAGGGATGGTCATCGTGACGAGGAGGAGGAGGGATGAGGAGGGATGCGGAGGAGGGGAGAGAAAAGGAACGGAGGCGGAGGTTGAGGAGAAGGATGCAGGAGGAGGTGGGGGAGACAGGACGGGGAGAAGGAGAAGCAACATCGAGGAGATAAAATAATGTGAACGAGGGGTCGGAGAATCACGACGACGACGGCGACGGAGAGACGACGGCGGAGAGACGACGACGGAAACGACGACGGATACCACGACGGAGGCGACGACGACGACGAAGGCGGCGGCGGCGACGACGACGACGACGGCGACGAAGACGACGACGAGCAGACTGACCGACCGGCCGCGCCGAAACAGTGCGCGCCATCGCTTCACCCGGGCCGCGCGGGCCGCGAGCGCGCCCGGGTGGCGGGCAGCGTTCCCCTCGTCCCCGCCCGGAGGCCTCGGTCGGGAGCGGCTGCGGGACGGGGGGGCGACGAGGGTGAGAACATAGGAAGGAGCACGAGGGAGAAGGGCAGGGGACTCTGGAGGACAGGGACGGAGAAGGGCGACGAGGCCAGACCTCATGAGCGTTCCTACAAGACAAGCGTCCTTGCGAGCATTCCTCTCCACAGGGAAGCACCGGCTCCACCGTTCGGGGGAAACAGCTCTCGCCTTGTGGTGGTGCGTCGGGGTCCGCACTCGGGCAAGGGCCGAGGCGGTTCAGGGAGCGCGCATGGGCGACGGAGCGCGCTGAAAACGCAGACACGCCGCATTCAACAGCTTTGGACATGGTTGATTCCAGAAGCCTCCACCACTCAGCATACGCAACCGCTCCACGTTCAACATGCGCAGGTGCAGACGGGGCAGCCAGATAGGAGTGGCCGACTTTCTCAGCCTGGCCTTCGCCATCGCGGTGTGCAGCGCAATCAAGGCTGACTGGCGCACATGCGCTGCGACGCCGGCCGCCCTCCCGCCAGCGTCTGGCCGGCTCGCTGGCACATGCCCAGGGCCGCACACTTGGCAAAGCTGGCGCCAGAATGCATCCCGCCGTCGCTGCCAGCCGCCTGGGACGTGGCCGGCTCCAGAAACCATGAACCCGTCGACGTCTCGCTATAATTCGGCTCAGGGCGAGACGCGACGCCGAAGGCGACGCCTGCATGATCGCCGCGGCACTACCTGCAGCTGGGGCCTGTCGTCCACGGCCTCGGTCAATGCGAGCAAGTAGAGGGCCATCGACTGCCGGCAGGACCAGAACGGAGGAGGAAGGAGGAGGATGACTTCTTGGACTGCAACTGGCCTACACGAGGTTACATGCTCCAAGGAAGCTT
This sequence comes from Prorocentrum cordatum, assembly GCA_963575745.1. Lineage (NCBI taxonomy): Eukaryota > Dinophyceae > Prorocentrales > Prorocentraceae > Prorocentrum > Prorocentrum cordatum. The sequence goes on from CAUYUJ010021459.1 coordinate 273,495, forward strand.
CAGAAGGGCGCTTGCAGTCGCGGCCGCAAATTGGCAAGGGCCTCGGGCGCTGCTGGGACCACTTCGACTCCGCAGACGCGCTGCAGCCGCGGATCGGAGAGGAAGGGCGAGGAGGTTAAAGGGAGGAGGAGGTGGAGGAGGAGGAGGAGGAGGAGGACGAGGAAGAGGAGGAGGAGGAGGAGGAGGATGAGGAGAGGAGGATGAGGAGGAGGAGGAGGAGGAGGCGGAGGAGGAGGAGGAGGAGGGGGAGGAGGAGGAGGAGGAGGAGGAATGAGGAGGAGGAGGAGAGGAGGAGGAGGAGGAGGAGGAGAGGGCTGTGCTGGTGCTGCCCGCATCTGCCAGGGGCCGGCGACGCAGGTCTCGTGCGACGCTGAACCGCGCGGCCATCCTCCTCCCAACGCCTGTCCCCTCCTCCTCCCCCTCCCCTCCTCCTCCTCCTCCTCCTCCCTCCCTCCTCCTCCTCCTCCCCTCCTCCTCCTCCTCCTCCCTCCCCTCCTCCTCCTCCTCCTCCTCCTCCTCCTCCTCCGCCCCCCTCCTCCGACTCCTGGTCCTCCTTCCCCTACCACCCTCCTAGTCACCATCACCATCACCATCATCAGCACCATCACCAGCACCAATATCATCGCAACCATCATCATCATAACGATCGTCAGCATCGTCATAAGCATCAGCATCACCATCACCATCACCATCATCATCATCATCATCATCATCATCATCATCATCATCATCATCATCATCATCATCATCATCCTCAACATCATCATCATCATCATCATTGTTGTTTCCTGCATCTCTATCAGCACAGTCATCAGCAACATCGTCACCATCATCATTACCATCATCATTGTCACCATCACCATCACCATCACCGCCACCATCACCATCGCCATCACAATCGCCATTATCATCCTCATCATCATCACCACCAGTATCAACACCATCACCAACACTATCACCATCACCACCATCATCATCATCATCAGCTGCTGCAGCATCATCGTCATTATCCTAATCATCCTCATCTTTACGAACACAAAACTCATCGTCATCATCGCCATCATGATAATGATCATCGTCCTCGTCAATATTCTCAGCATGATAACCGCCAACGTTATCACAATCAACATCCACATCATCAAGATCACCAGTATCATCATGTGCATGACCATCCTAACATCATCATCTCCATCACCATGACCGTCACAATCATCATCATCATCATCATCATCATCATCATCATCATCATCATCATCATCCTCAACATCATCATCATCATCATCATCATCATCATCATTGTTGTTTCCTGCATCTCTATCAGCACAGTCATCAGCAACATCGTCACCATCATCATTACCATCATCATTGTCACCATCACCATCACCATCACCGCCACCATCACCATCGCCATCACAATCGCCATTCTCATCCTCATCATCATCACCACAAGTATCAACACCATCACCAACACTATCACCATCACCACCATCATCATCATCATCAGCTGCTGCAGCATCATCGTCATTATCCTAATCATCCTCATCTTTACGAACACAAAACTCATCGTCATCATCGCCATCATGATAATGATCATCGTCCTCACCAATATTCTCAACATGATAACCGCCAACGTTATCACAATCAACATCCACATCATCAAGATCACCAGTATCATCATGTGCATGACCATCCTAACATCATCATCTCCATCACCATGACCGTCACAATCATCATCATCATCATCATCATCATCATCATCATCATCATCATCATCATCATCATCATCGCCATCATCATCATCATCAGCAGCATCATCATTATCGGTATCATCATCATCATCATCATCCTCATCATCACCATCGTCATTATCATCATCATATGCATCATCATGCTATTCATATTCATCAGCATCGTCATCCTCATCCTCATCCTCCTCACCATCACCATCACCATCACCATCACCATCACCATCACCATCACCATCATCATCATCATCATCATCATCATCATCATCATCATCATCATCATCATCATCATCATCCTCAACATCATCACCATCACCGTGCTGTGCTCAGCCATCCAAGCAACTCGTGCTCCTCCTCCTCGTCATGCTCTTCCTCCTCCTCTGTCCATGCCTCGTCCTCCTGTATATTTCTCCTCCTCCTCCCTCCTCCACCTCCTCCTCCTCCTCTTCTCAGGCGGTGATGCTGCCCTCCTGCCCAAGGCCACCGAGAAGGGGTTCGTGATGCTGATCGACAAGCTCGACCCCTCAAAGCTCTGGACGTCGCTGTCCTCGTCCGCCGAGCGCACCGAGAAACTCCTGGTGGACACTGTCCCGGTGGGGTTGTCGGTGCTGTACAGCCTGGAGAGTGGAGGCCCCGACTCCCTCGCGGCATGACAGAAATCATGACGGGAAACTCTTGGCAATTTTCGTCCCTCACTGGGCCTTGGTTCTGTCAAAAATCAACCTGGCGACGAAAACCAACTCTGGTCCAGACCTCTGGTCTCTCTGGGGGTCCACGACATGACGAAAATCATGGCGTCGGGTGTCCAGAGAAGGAGGACAGTTGATGATCCTCAGAACCTGCCCAGCTGGCGCAAGCATGTCCTTGTCCACTGGATCCCTTTCAAACTGACGCAATCGGTGCAGAGAGGGCCGACGCGGGCTGTGGAGGGCGTGGAACCCTGGAGCTGAGCGGGGTAGGCCCACACTGGCTCAAGCCGCTTTTGGCTCGGAGTCCTGTACAGAGCAGCGTGCGCTCAAATGGTACCAACTCCGCCACGATGTGCTTCTCGACTGCTGTTCTTCATCAGTATGTTAGTTCAGTATCTTCGCGTCCTGAGGATCGCCGAGGGGGGGAGGGCAGGGGGCCGCGAGACGGACGGGGGGCGCTGCTGCACAGCTCGACTGAGGTCACGCTGGATTCAGGGTCGATGCGCTGCTCCCTGAGCTATCCATGGGCTCCCAACTTCGCGCTTCGCGCTGCGCGAAGCGCGAAGTGCGAATAACTTCACGCTCTCGCGCCGCCTCCCAGGGGAGAAGGGGAGGATGAGGAGAAATCGGAGCCGAACCGCGAAGCGCGAAACGCGAACAACTTCGCGCCCTCGAGGGCGCCCTTGGCTCCCTGAGCTATCCTCTCCAACGTTGCCCCATGGCTTTCCATCGGAGATCTTCTGACCCGGGTCAATCCAGACCCGGGTCAGCAGGAAACAGAAAAACTGAAATGCAGGAAACAAAACAAACTGCAACGCAGGTCTTCGCAAACCCGGGCCAGCCAATATGCGCGGCCGCCTCGCGGCACGAGCGGCTCGCTAACCTGGGTCAGCCAGAGGGGGTCTTCGCAGGATCCTGCAGGATCTGGTGCCCTGGCTGACCCCCGTTTGCATTGACCCCTGTCTCTTGAGCCCCGATTTCACCCATGACTCGGCTCTCTGGCGGCCGTTCGGGACAATCTGGGCACCCCGGGAAAGCTCTCGGCGAGGCGCAGCTGCTGGAGGGCAGGGCTGCAAAGCCGCAGAGAGTCAACGACAACCTCCAAAAACCATGAACGTCGAACCGCCCATACCTAAGTTTGCCCTAAAAGGAGGGAGAAGGTTAGGCGGGATGCCGAGACCCAGGGCGCGTGGGGGCCTCAGGGAGAGGAGGCCGTCGCCGTGGCCCCTCCTCCGCAGGGCGTCGACGAAGCCGTGGATGCCGCGCACCTCAATGGGGGCCCGCCGCCGCTGTCGCCGCCGATGTGGTTGTCGTCGTTGTCGTCGTTGTTGTCGTCGCCGTTGTCGTTGCGGCCGTCGTGGTCGCCGTCGTGATCGTCGTCTTCGTGGTCTGGCCGTCGTCGTCGAACCCGTCGACGTCGTGGCCGTCGCGGTGGTCGTCGTTGTCGTCGTCGTCGCCGTGGTCCTCGACACAAAGAAGGGGAAGGTCGGAATAAGAGAAGGAGTGAAGCAGGGAGGAGTGACGGAGAGAGAGGGGTACAGGGGAGTAACAAAGTATGAGGGGCGCTGGCAGTCCACTGGCGGCTCTCATAACCATTGTGGCGAGGCTCTGCTTGAGAAGCAGCCGAGAGAGCTTATCGGCGCCTGATTCGCCTGCTTCTTGACCCCGCCAGACGCTGGCATCATCGCAGTACTCAAGCAGGCAGAAGTGGACTAAAACGAGAGGGAGCCTCCATGACCACACATCTTCAGGGCGCTGGTGCACTACCTCATCCAGACCCAAGGCTTACAAGCGAGTGCTGGCACAGTATTGGAATGTAGCGGTCAAGAAACCCCAGGAGAAGGGACTGATCATGCTGCATGACCATGCCAAGTTATTTCAGGCTTCGCCCCTGCTAATACGACGAGAAGACACACGACGCGCCACGACAGTCCAAGATCCAGAACATGGCCTCGGACAAACAGCATGTTGTATGCACTCGCGACAGCGAGGGCTCGGAGATCTGCACGCCCTACGACGCTCTCAACGAGATCCGGCTCTTCCAGAAACCATGGACGTACAAACCTGGCAGCGCCCCGGGGGAGGAGGCCTCGAGAGCGACGCAGAGATCTGTCTCCAGAAAATGGGCTTCAGCAACGACAGCATCCAGCAGGAGACCAAGAAGGGCGGCAAGGTCCGCAAGGGTCAGGGCCAGGACCAGGTAGAGGAGGGCACTGGGTGACGGCGCACCTCCAGGACATTGCAGGCTGTGACCGGATGCAAGACATGGCAGTGACATGTCAACTGAATCATGATTCCTTGAATCGCCTTCAGAAGATAGACCCGCCGTCCCCGTTCTGAAATACAAAACAGGAGAGCGTTATGTTTAGGTGTTCCATGCTTCAGATGCCCCCCCCCACGAGCTCGAGCGAAGTCTTGAAACACTCTTGAGGCAAGTTGCTTGATATCAAACCCTCACCACTGACCTTCCCCTCGCTCCCGTTGAATCCCCTTAGCCCCTTCCCGCTCCTGGCTCCCCCCCCCGTCCGCCGAATCCTGCGGATCAGTAGACAGCTGATTAAACTCATAGGATGGCGGCCTCATGACTCGCCCAATGTTGTTGAGTTGGGGACTGTTGCTCCTTGAGGGCGGTCTGGGTTTCCCCGACGGGCTGTCCCTATTTACGCCAGAGGGGTCCCCCCAGCAAAGCCGCTGGCATGCATGCCATAACGTGCAACACGGGTACATGTGTTATCCATATAATGTTGACCGCACCGAGGTGGACAGTTCTACCCACGGGGCCCAAGGCGCAGAGCTCGTAAATGGTCTTGTCTTGTCCACCACCTCGCCCCACATCCTTTCTCTGTCTACTTCCGTCCCTGCGTCTCCCAGCGTCGGTTTGCCCCCACTTCTGCGGCGCGCGGGTTGCCAAGCGGAGGCCGCGCTCTGGGCACGGGGCGTGCGCCGACACTTGCCCTGGGCGCTGGCTGCCCCCGGCAGGAGGACGAGGAGGGATGACTCGCGAAAGCGGAGGAGCATGGACGAGGAGCACGGCGGAGGATGGAGGAGGGAGGGGAGGGAGGACCAGAGTGAGCCCAAGATGCATCAACGACGCTTCGGTGCACTCTCCCGCCCCAGATGCCCTCTGCATGAGTCCCCACAAGTAGCTCTTCTCACTGGGAGAAGCGTCCCCTTGAATGACGAGCGCCTGGCTGGCCTGCCGCTCAGGCCAGACTCTCATAAATATAGGGGAACCATCCGCCATCTGTCTAGCAAAGACAAGTGAACAAACAAAACACTGCAGGACTACTAAATTCAAGCAAGTGTCCAACGATAGCCCCGCTTTGGCACAGGACCGCCATCCATCCGTACAAGCATTACGGTCATAAAACTCGCGGGAGTCTCAAGTGAAAGCCCAATTCTTCAAGAATTGTAAGGGCTGGCCCTCCATCAATTCAAATATTGCACAAATTGGACTTCTGGTAGTACGATCGAGGAAACGTCTCTCGAGCGGGAAACGCATTTCAAGCCGAACCAGCCTTCCATCCTCGCAACTGGTGGGAACATCAAACTCTCAGCAGACACTACCCGCTGGCACACCGACTCTGGCTCTTCACCAGCACAGTGGCATTAGCCGGTCCCTATCCCCATGGGGGTGACCTAGGCCGCACCAGCCGATCTAGCCCCCTAGATGGGAATATCGGCTGTTCCCGACGAGTTTCGAAGGGCATATCCCCAGCTGGGGTGGTGGGATGGTGGGGGTCGGGACGGGAATGGAGATGGGGATAGGGATCGGTTAAACGATACTTAGACACCACTCTACCAAGCAGAGGCATGGACGCTCACGGATACCCCCTCCTGCGGCACCTGCGGCGGGCACGGCGACGCATGTGCCGCATGACCATCGGGACGCCTCGACGGCGGGCCGTGCACCAAGCAGCCCCCCGCAGCAACCAGGAACGCCGGGGCTTCGACTGCACGACCGACGAAGAATTAGGGTCTGAGGTTTGCTCTTGCTGGCGGTTGGGGCTGCTTAGGTTTGCAAATCGCGGTCGCTTCCCCTTAGCCAGATTCAACCCAATATCACTAACGACGACGCGGACAGCAACCCGCCTCAGCACGACGCAACCGCGGCGCCAGACCAACACAGCGAGCGCGAAAACGACGACGACACCGCGAATGTCGATATGGAGCTTCGATTAGATTGCGATCAACATGCTACTCGGAGCGCAGAGCACCTCCTGAAGCACCACTGGATCGTCATCTGGACGACGACGCGCAAGCTGAAGGCATGGCCCATGGCTTGAAAAGTCGCCAACCACGAGCACGCAGGGTGGAGTTGGAGATCACTACAGTGGTAACCAGGAGCCAGCCCGCGCCAACTCCGGCCAATGACAGCAGGGCGGCCAACGCAAGCGCATACGCTGACTCGACGACGTGACCAGGGACCGACAGCAACGAAGACCAGACCTGCATCTGGCGCCCAAACCTGACACCTCGAAGTGCCAACCGAACGACCTCTCTTGGGATCGAGCGGCCCCAGAACGCCTCCCTCACTCGGGCAACGCTCGAACACAAATCCACCGCCACTGGACGACGGCACTTCCAACCCTTGTCGACACCGGCGACCTGAACCTCCTGCCCCTCTTTTCCGTTATGACATATGTATCCATATCTTGGTGCCCAAGCGCGGTATTTTACTCATGCTATGGCCTCACCCATCTGGTCTTGGTGAGGGCTCAGACGGTTGTCAGCAATTGCGGACGGTCGCTCGTGTGAATGCAGGAAGCTTTGAAGACGATTGTGCGCGCGGCTGAGGCGAGAGCCACCTTTTGAATACCACTAGCGTTTCATGTTTCCAGCGCTGCTAGAAAATCGGAAGACAAGTGTTCACACCGCTGCTGTTGGAACCGGATTGTGAAAGCAGCCAGTCATCCACCCTGTACTTGCTGCACACTTTGCAAAAAAAACTGTGCACCGACCTAGGGTGAGCAAAGAGCAGATTGCTGAACATCATGAGTGTTTCACGAAAGTCCATGTTGAGAACTATCGGAAGTTTCAAGCGAAACACACAGTCGGGACTGAGGACACATATGGTGGGGCGACAGCGGTGGTTATTCAGAAAGGTCAGGGTGGAGGAGGATGGAGGAGGCGTCTGGCTGGAAGAGGATGAGGGTGGAGGATTGAGGAGGAGGGTGAAAGAGGCTGCGCCCCGCAGGATGAGCATCAAGTTGGGATGAAGGGCGGGGGATGGAGATAATGAAACCTAACTTGCATGATTGTGCGGGGGTTGAGGCCGTGATATCGCAAAGTGGACGGCCGGTTGGGGACCATCCAAAAGCCAAAGTCGCGCGGGTCGTGGGATGTAGTTCACATAACGACTTCTGTCAAGTGGACTCCGCCCGCTGTGTGAATCCAGCGCAGGCACTGCTGAGTTCGTAGCTCCAGCGCGCAGGCCGCTGTTGCATTCGATGGCTCATGGGGGTGGTGGAGGAACTCCGAAATTCGCCGTCCCTCCCTTTGATCTTTCTTTCCGTCATGGAACATTTGCCCCTCACCCGTGGTTTGCAGGGATGTATGCCAGTGGACGGATCGTCGAAGCCATCCTTGAGGTAATTGTTTCGCAACCCAGTCCGCGCATCTGTACACTTCGCGTAGCTCTCCACTCTACACCATCTGGGCTTGCGTCGTGAGGCCATCGTCGCGAACTTGATGTTTGTGCGCGGTAGCCGTTACCTGTTTCGTCGCGCGCTTGGCCGCGCGCTTGATCTGCGCCAGCCGTGGCTCCAGTTCCGCGTCCCCAGACTGATTGTCGCGGATGTTGTCGTCGTCGTCGTCGGTTGTTCGGTCTTTGCGTCGTCAATGTCAGAGTCCAGGTGGGACGTTGAAAGGTGGCCAATGTCCGTCCCCGTCGTCTTCAGATGGGTTTGCATATTCCTCGCGGTAGCTCGGCTCTGCTGTCGAGGTCGTTATGGACGGTGTGCTCGCTGCAATTGTTTGACGACGTCTGCGCTGGGTTGCCCACACTCAGTCGCAGCATGCGTCGTCGGCTGCGTTGCGCTCGTTGCCGTGAAGCTCGGCCATGATCCACGCACCTTTCGCATGCTGTCGATGTGTGACCGTGATGCCGACTAGCCAGAGTCGCTGCTTCAGTGGACCGCATTTTCCAATGAGATCTTGTCTATGAGAGGATGGGCTGTGGAGGGGTAGAAGGGCGGAGGGTAGGATGAGGATGAGGAGTGTGCATGGGGTGTTGCTTCTCTGCCGCCTTCGCCGGGCCCCTGCCGATGTCGGCGCCTCTTCTGGCTTGCCGTTCAGCTCACCCTGTTTCCACCCCCCCCTCGCTCCCCAGACACCCTGTTCGCTGTTCGCGAGAACAGCGAGACGCGTCATCCGACGTTCGACGACGACCCCAGGCACCCCAGCTGCTCACTCGGCGGCCTGGCCGCTGGCGCCCCGTCGAGACCTCTCCTCCTGGTGCCCCGGCCGCGCCCACCCACCGCCGCACCTCGCGGACGTGCAGCACCCACCGCGACCAGGAGCCTGAGCGAGGCGCGGCGGTGTCACCGTCGTCAGCTTCCCCACCGTCGCTGTCGTCAGTCGCCCTCCTCCTCCTCCTCCTCCTCCTCCTCCTGCTCCTCCTCCTCCTCCCTCCTCTTCCTGAAGCCTGGTCTCCTCTTCCACCTCCTCCTCCTCCCCCTCCCCTTCACTTCCGGTCACCTCGATCCTCCTCCTCCCTTCTCCACCTCCACCTGCTCCTCCTCCTCCTCCTTTTCCTCCTCCTCTTCCTCGTCCTCCTCCTCCTCGTTCTCGTCCTCGTCGTCGTCCTCCTCGTCCTCCTTCTCCTCCTCCTCATCCTCCTCCTCGCCCTCCTCGTCCTCCCTCCCCTCCTCCCTCCTCCTCCTCCTCCTCCTCCTCCTCCTCCTCCTCCACCTCCTCTCCCCCTTGTCCTCCGCGTCCACGTCCTCTCCCTCCTCCTCCTCCTCCTCCTCCTCCTCCTCCTCCTCCTCCTCCTCCTCCTTCTCCACTCCGTCCCCCTCCTACCCCTGGCCCTCGTCCCCACCGTCGTTCTCTTCGTCCCCCTCGCCCTGCTTGCTCTCGTGCCGCCCCTTGTCCTCCTTTTCCTTCTTATCCTCCTCATCCTCCTTCCCGTCCTCCTCGCCATCTCGTCGTCGTCGTCGTGGTCGTCGTTGTCGTCGTCGTCGTTGTTGTCGTCGTCGTTGTTGTCGTCGTCGTCGTCGTCATCACGCCCCTCCTCCTAGCCCCTCCTCCCTTTCCCCCTCCCTTTCCCCCTCCTGCTCCTCCTCCAAGCGCTGGGCAAGCTGACGCCCGGGGGCGCTCTGACCTCCCGCGGGCCTCCCCAGCCCCAGAGACGGAGGGAGAGAGACGTCGGCACGGGGAGGACCGCTCCGCCCGCGCACGACTTCGCCCACGGACCGCTTCGCCCGCGGATCGCCCCATTTGGGCCACAAGATGCATGTATATACTGGTATAAAGCATCAGGTATATGTACGTATGTATGCATGTGTGTATATATACACACATGTGGTTCCCCCCCAAGCTCATACCTTCTTATCTTGAATCGTAGTCACGTTCATTATCCTCTGATTCATCTTCCCCTTCTCGTCTTCCATCATCCCCCCCGTCGGCGTCCCACTGTTCGTCCGCATCCCTCTCTTACCATCTACTTTCATATGGTGATTCGAGTGTGTCGCCCTCGGAACACAGAAACGCTGTGTATGTTTGTTGTGTCTGCTTTTTTGGGCTGGGATGCAAGGAACCACGGTGTATTTTGGGTTGTTTGGGTTTTTGTTTCCCCACATGCTTCGTCGTGGGGTTCTGGTTTTCTTCCCTGCCGCGCCGCACCCGCGTCTCACACACCTCCCGCCTCCTCACCCACACACTCGCACACAGCCGCACGCATGCACACATTCGCACATACAAGACGCATGTTCACTGCACGACATCTGCACGACATACTGGGCAACACGTGAGATATGTCCCGATATGGCCGCACACGCATCATACACATACACACGGCAAGCCATGCGGCAGGCGAGCAGGCGTGGCACTTCCTCGACACCATAGGGGGTGCGCAGAGGGTGGTCCCTCAGCGGGGCCTCTATCCGTGACACGCTCGCAGGGCGTGGCAGGCGCGGCACTTTCTCGACACCGCTGGGGGGCGCAAAGGGTGGTCCCTCAGCGGGGCCTCTATCCGTGACACGCTCGCAGGGCGTGGCAGGCGTGGCACTTCCTCGACACCATAGGGGGTGCGCAGGGGGTGGTCTCTCACCGCGGCCGCTATGCACGACAGCCGTCCAAGCACAGCAGGCGCGGCACTTTCTCGACACCACAGGGGGTGCGCAGGGGGTGGCCCCTGAGCGCGGCCGCTATCCGTGACACGCTCGCAGAGCGTGGCAGGCGCGGCACTTTCTCGACACCACTGGGGGGGCGCAGAGGGTGGTCCCTCAGCGGGGCCTCTATCCGTGACACGCTCGCAGGGCGTGGCAGGCGCGGCACATTCTCGACATCACATGGGGGTGCGCAGAGGGTGGTCCCTCAGTGCGGCCTCTATCCGTGACACGCTCGCAGGGCGTGGCAGGCGCGGCACTTTCTCGACACCACTGGGGGGGCGCAGAGGGTGGTCCCTCAGCGGGGCCTCTATCCGTGACACGCTCGCAGGGCGTGGCAGGCGCGGCACTTCTCGACACCACATGGGGGGTGCGCAGAGGGTGGTCCCTCAGTGCGGCCTCTATCCGTGACACGCTCGCAGATCGTGTCAGGAGTGGCACTTTCTCGACACCACATGGGGGTGCGCAGAGGGTGGTCTCTCAGCGCGGCCTCTATCCGTGACACGCTCGCAGGGCGTGGCAGGCGTGGCACTTTCTCGACGCCACATGGGTGTGCGCAGAAGGTGGTGTCCCTCAGCGCGGCCTCTATCCGTGACACGCTCGCAGATCGTGGCAGGAGTGGCACTTTCTCGACACCACAGGGGGTGCGCAGAAGGTGGTGGTCCCTCAGCGCGGCCTCTATCCGTGACACGCTCGCAGATCGTGGCATGAGTGGCACTTGCTCGACACCACAGGGGGTGCGCAGAGGGTGGCCCCTGAGCGCGACCGCTATCCGTGACACGCTCGCAGATCTTGGCAGGAGTGGCACTTTCTCGGCACCACAGGGGGTGCGCAGAGGGTGGTCCCTCAACGCGGCCTCTATCCGTGACACGCTCGCAGATCGTGTCAGGAGTGGCACTTTCTCGGCACCACAGGAGGTGCGCAGAGGGTGGTCCCTCAGCGCGGCCGCTATGCACGACGGTCGTCAAGGGAATAGCAGGCGTGGCACATTCTCGACGTCATAGAGGGTGCGCAGGGGGTGGTCCCTCACCGCGGCTGCTATGCACGACGGTCGTCCAGGGCATAGCAGGCGCGGCATTTTCTCGACACCATAGAGGCTGCGCAGGGGGTGGTCCCTCACCGCGGCCGCTACGCACGACGGTCGTCCAGGGCATAGCAGGCGTGGCACTTTCTCGACACCATCGAGGGTGCGCAGGGGGTGGTCCCTCACCGCGGCCGCTGGCTGGCTCGAATCTGTCCTCGACGGAGGATAGAAGGCTAGGAAGAGGGAGGAGGTTCAAGCAATATAGCGTTGGATGACACATAGGGGAACATTCGCGACGAGGGCTGAGAACGCAGAATTGCGCATATCTTATAAACTTAAGCAAACACACAAGATCTAAGTTAAGTATGTGGGGTTCCTCGGTAGCGTAATTTGAGCTTGAGAAGTTCAAGTGTTCCCCGCGGCCTCCGCCCCAGCATCTCCTCCTTCTCCTCCCTTCCTCTTTCCCCCTATTTCTCCTCCGTTCCTTTTCTCCTCCTTGCTGCAAAGCAGGACATCCAATAATACACAGTGTTTGGCGCCCTCGGTGCAAGGAAACGCTGTGGTGAGTTAGGTTGTTATGTTTTGTTTGCCTAGGATGCAAGGACGCACTGTGTATTTGTTTTTGGTTTGGAAGCTCAAGTGCTCCCAGCGGCCTCCCCCCCAAACGCCTCCTCCTTCTCCCCCTTTCTCGTTCCCCCTCCTGTTCCTCCTTTCTTTTTTCTCCTTGTTGCAAAGCAACAAGAACCAATAATACCGTGTTTGGCGCCCTTGGTGCAAGGAGACGCTGTGTATTTTGATCTGTCTGGATTAATGTGATCTAGGATGCAAGCAAGCCTTGCGTATGTTTGGTTATTGTGGGTTTGCTGGGTTCTGGAAGCTCAAGTGCTCCCCGCTGCCTCCCCCCAGCACCTCCTCCTCCTCCTCTTCCTCCTCCTCCTCCTCCTCCTCCTCCTCCTCCTCCTCCTCTCTTCGGAGCTCCAATCCCCCTCAAAACAAATTACCCAACTAAACACAATGTTTCCTTGCATACTAGACCAACAAAAACAATATTAACCTAACACACCACAGCGCTTCCTTGCACCAAGGGCCCCCAATACTGTGTATTCTTGGTTTTCTTGGTGTGCAACAAGAAGGAGGAAAGGAAACGAGGAGAAAGAGGAGGAAAGAGGAAGGGGGAGAAGGAGGAGGTGCTTGGGGGGAGGGCACTTGATCTTCCAAAACCAAATTATGCTAACGGAGTTCCCCACATAAAGAGATTAACGGTTTCGTGGGACCCATTTTCTTGATGCCCTCCTCGCTTTGGCGGGGCCCCGCTGGAAGGGGGGAGGACTACGAAACCTGGCGAAGAGTAATGCTTTCCGCGACCCTCCTCGGTCAAGCGCGGCCTCTCTGGAAGAGTGGAGGGGGGACACGAAACCGTGTAAACAGCATGGTTTCCGGGAGGGGCACGAAACCATGTAAATAGTATGGTTTTCGGATACCCTCCTCGCTCAGGCGGGGCCTCCCTGGAGAGGTGGGAGGGGCACGAAACCATGTAAATAGTATGGTTTTCGGATACCCTCCTCGCTCAGGCGGGGCCTCCCTGGAGGGTGGGAGGGGCACGAAACCATGTAAATAGTATGGTTTTCGGATACCCTCCTCGCTCAGGCGGGGCCTCCCTGGAAGGGTGGGAGGGGCACGAAACCATGTAAATAGTATGGTATTCCGATACCCTCCTCGCTCAGGCGGGGCCTCCCTGGAGGGGTGGGAGGGGCACGAAACCATGTAAATAGTATGGTATTCCGATACCCTCCTCGCTCAGGCGGGGCCTCCCTGGAGGGGTGGGAGGGGCACGAAACCATGGAGGGGTGGGAGGGGCACGAAACCATGTAAATAGTATGGTATTCCGATACCCTCCTCGCTCAGGCGGGGCCTCCCTGGAGGGGTGGGAGGGGCACGAAACCATGTAAATAGTATGGTTTTCCGATACCCTCCTCGCTCAGGCGGGGCCTCCCTGGAGGGGTGGGAGGGGCACGAAACCATGTAAATAGTATGGTTTTCCGATACCCTCCTCGCTCAGGCGGGGCCTCCCTGGAGGGGTGGGAGGGGCACGAAACCATGTAAATAGTATGGTATTCCGATACCCTCCTCGCTCAGGCGGGGCCTCCCTGGAGGGGTGGGAGGGGCACGTGTGGTAGGAACTATGGTATGGTATGGTGTGTGTGGTAGGAATAATATTGTGCTGTATGGAAGATGGAGCGGGAGGTGGGTGGGAAGGAGAGGGTGTTCTGGGAAAACAAGAACCCCACTCAGGATGTGGGGAACAAACAATAACCAACCAATGCACAATGTTTCCTTGCATCCTAGACCAACACGAAGAACAGAAAAACCCAAACTGCACAGCGTTTCCTTGCACAAAGGGCACCAAACACCGTATATGATTGGTTTTCTTGCTTTGCAAAAAGGAAGAGAAAAGGAAAGGAGGGAAAGGAGAGAAGTAATAATACACAGGGTGTGGCGCCCTCGGTGCAAGGAAACCTTGTGTGTGCTTTTTTGGGGTCTGAGAAGCAAGGGAACCTTGTGTGTGTGTTTTTGTTGGGGGGGGGGTGCAAGCCCCGACGGTCGCACCGGCCGTCCTCCCAGCACCCGTGGGGCTTGCAAAACCCCAAAACCAAAAGCAAAACGACATACGTAGTGTTGCCTTGGTTCTCAGACCCCCCCCCAAAAAAAAAGCACAGGGCTTTCTTGCATCGGAGGCACAAAACACTTTGTATGTTTGGTTTTCTTGCTTTGCAGCCAGGAGGAGGAAAGGAAAGGAGGAGAAGGAGGGGGAAAGAGGAAGGGAGAGAAGGAGGAGCTGCTTGGGGGGGAGGCCGCGGGGAGCACTTGAGCTTCCAAAACCAAGCAAAAACATACACAGCGTTTCCTTTGCATCCTAAACCAACAAAAACCAAACAAACCAAAACTACACAGCGTTTCCTTGCACCAAGGGCACCAAACACTGTGTGTTTCTGGTTCTCTTGCTTTTTAACAAGGAGGCGGAAAGGAACGGAGGAGAAGGAGGGAAGTACTAATACACAAAATGTGGCGCCCTCGGTGCAAGGACAACTTGTTGTTGTTTTGCCTCTTTGGTCTGAGAAGCAAGGAAACCTTGTGATTTTGTTGTTTGTTTGAGGGTTTTGCCAGCCCTGACGCTCGCACCGGCCTCCCTCCCAGCACCCGTGGGGCTAGCAAAACCCCTCAAACCCAACAACGAAACATACGCATTTTTTCCTTGCTTCTCAGACCCCCCCCCAAACAAAAAAAAACAAAAATACACAGGGTGTCCTTGCATCGAAGGCGCGAAGGATTGTATATGTTTGGTTGTCTTGGTTTGAGGCGCATGGAACGGTGCTGAGAGGGAGGCCAGCACGAGCATTCGGACCTGCAAAACCAAAGAAAAAGACAAAACCAAAAGTACAAAGGGTGTCCTTCAGGAGTAGAAGTAAGAGTGGGAGGGGAGAGGAGAGATCGATCGACGATGGCGGTCCTAGAGAAGAAAATGGATGATCTTTGGGGGGGCACCGTATATATATATATATATGTATATATATATGATGATTCTCTGCGTACACGCATGCACATATAGATAAGGATGTGCACACATGTAGATGCTTTTTTACTATATATACGCTTATACGCATGTATATACATCACCACCACGACTTCCATTTCCCCTCACTCCTCTCCCTCTCCTCTTCCTCTCCTCTTCCTCCTTTCTCTTCCTCCTGCGTTCACTGCCTCCTCTCTCCTCTTCCTCAACTCTTCCTTTCGCTTTGCCCAGGAAGAGGGAAGGGGTGAGGGGAATACATGGTGGTGCACGTGTGTCTGCATACATGCGGGAATGCATGTCTGTATGTATGTGTGTCTGCATGTGTGTATGTATGTATGTGTGTATGTATGTACGTATGAACGTATGTTTGTATGTACGTATGTATGGACACCTGGATGTGTGGATGCGTGGGTGTATGTATGTATGCATGCATGTACGTGTACATATGTGTATGTGTATGGATGTATGCATACATGTACATTTGGACGTACATAAACATGTGTATATATACATGTACGCATATACGATGTATATCGCCCGTCGCCCGCCTTGCCCCTGAGAACGCGATCGCCAGCCGCCCGCCTCGTCTGCGAAGGTCCGCCTGCCCGGCCCGCCTGCGTGGGTTCACCCGCTCGCTCGCTCGCTCGCAGTCCCGCCCGCCTGCTTCGATCCCCCGCGCGACCAGACCGTCAAGGCCTGTTCATCAAGTCTGCGCCCGCCCGACCAAACCGTCAAGGCCCGCCCACCCCGTCCGCCCGTTCGGGCGCGGATGCTGCGTGCCCGCTGGCCCATCGGGCCGCCCGCACACCGGTCCGCAGGCGAAGCGGACCGCTGGCGATGCGGCCTCTGGGGAAGCAGTCTGCTGGCGATGTGGTCTCGAAACCCGGGGACAGGACGGAAGGAGGGAACAGGAGGGGGAGAAGGGAGGATGTGTGTGGGTTGGTGGGAAGGAAGGTTGGCTGGAGGGGGGAGGATGGGCGGGAGGAGAAAGGGATAACTCCATGGAGGTCCCACAAGTGTATATGTACATATATACAAACATTTCTGTATATACACATGCATGCAAATATGTATAGGTGTTTATATATATATATATATGTACAATCCCCTCTCCTTTTCGCGGCGGCCAGCCGTCATTTCTAAAGATCGTGGCAAAGCAACGCCACTCCGACGGCAAGAGGCCGGCAACGAGAGCACAGACAAATGTGGCATGCTCACGTTCTCACCCAGCTGGAGTGTGAGCAAGACTAAGCAGGGCGGGTACGGCGGGAGCGATTGCTATGGACAGTATTGAGAGGCAGAGGGTGGCGTACAACATCTGAGCGGCCTCAACCCCACCCTTCGAGGATTTAGATTCATGTGCAATCACGTCCATCTACAATCCCCTCGCCTTTTTGCGGCGGCCACCCGTCATCTTTAGAGATCGTGGCAGAGCAGCGCCACGCCGAAGGCAAGAGGCCCGCAGCGAGACCACAGAAAAATGTGGCATGCCCACGTTCTCACCCAAGTCATTGCAGCACTGCCATCTCATGTCAAATGGCCAAGGCCGGATCTTGTTAGCGCAGCCGCCCGGTGAGCGACAAGACCGGCGACGAAAGACCCTACCAATTGTCGGCACAACGTAGCAAGATACAGTTCAGAAATCTTAGCGAGGCCCTCGAGGATCTCGTGAGGCTTCTCCGTACGATCGCAAGTTCAACGCCTAGACGAAAAGTGAAAGGTGGCATCATCATGGCTTACATACATTGACAATCTGCGTGTGCGGTTCCTCCACGGCTTCCCGAACATGCAGGAATCAGTGTAGATAATGTTAGACTCGGGCAAGTTGGCAACTCGAAGCAAGTGAGGAGTTCGCCACACCATAAAACTGTGCGGGCTTTCCAGAAAATACAGGGACCGAAAGACGGCGAGACAACATCATCAGGGAAACGACGAACTTCATCAGTATGTTACCGATGTCCAATTTGCGTTGATCAATGGGCCCAAGGCCCAAACCCTGGCAAACCCATGATCTGATCAGTCGACCTCAACGGCCCTGGACCCGAGCGAGTAGCACATCTAGCCATCGACCACGAACTACACGGCAACCCTATCCACATCGCTACAACAAAAAAACACTGACATCATCAACCCTCGAACTACTGAAAGACATTTCTTGTTCAGCAGACCGAGCCTGCCCCATGAGTAACATCCCCGACGAGGACCTGTATATGTGAGACAGATGCTTCTCTAATCCAAGAGCGTAAGAGAATCCCCGACCCACTGAAAAGTTCAAACGCCACACCTCTGGGACAGCAGGCAGCTACCCCCAGGGGGGGGCGCAGAGATTCGGGGTAAGAGACTCGCGTGCCTTCATGGCCGCCTCCAGCTGCTCGGGCGCCAGGCGCTGGAACACCGTGGCGACTCGCCCCCCCTGCCCGTAGCGGCGCGTGCTCCCCTTGGACAGCCACCGCCCGCGACGCTGCGCCACCTCCGCGCCCCTGGCTTTCCTGGCCAGCTCGTGGGAGACACGTCCGCGTCGAAGCTGCTAGAGGTGGTGCACCCCGACCTCGCGGTGGCAGAGTCGGTCTGCTGCCCCCGAGAACGCCCTGGCCAACTTGGAATGCGAGACGCCCAGGAGCCTGTCGGTGTTCAGGCGCTTCCACGCGGGATCGACGTCGGCGAACTCTGGATTGCCGAGCAGCATGGCATCGTCGCAGAGCCCCGTCTTGCTGGGCCCCCGGAACTCGGCTGGGCCCCGCTGCGGCGGCCGCTCGCGGGCGGAACAAAAGCCCCGACTCCGCGTCGGCGTCGGGCCCGCGGGGCGGAGGTCGCCCAGGAAGACCAGCACGACCAGCGCGTCCAGGACCCGCCTCTCGACGTGCTCTACACGTTGGGCGCTATGGTCGCGGCCATCAGCCACGGGCGCGGCAGGCGGGGCCGTTCGGGGGCCTTCTCGAGGAAACCGTTCTGCGCCCGGCGGGCCCTCTTCAGCGCGACCCCGCCCTTGGAGATGTCGGTCCACGAGAACGCCGCCTCGGCCCGCGCCGTGCTGGAGTCCGCCGCCGCGGCCCCCTTGAAGTGCAGCTCGGTGCCGTAGCTCGCTAGGGCCAAGCCCCGTTCGAACGCGGTGTTCAGCTTGAAATTGTGGCGCGTCGCCCATTGCAAGAACTCGCCCATCAACTTGTTGTGCGCGTCCTCCATCGGTCGCGAGATCGAACGGGGCCCGAGGAAATCTGAATGTGCGAATAGACGTTGCCAAAGAATAAACGTTGCCACCTGACGCCACCTTCCCTGCCCATGCTTGTCGCCGCCGCCCCTGGGTGACAACGCATGCCCTGCCCGTGGTTGTCGCTCTGTCCCTCCCGCCGCCCCATGCCCTCGATGCATTTTCTATCACCGCAAAGAGGCCGCATCTTCTTATAAGTAAGCTGTTCGCCGCCACCTCGGGCGCTCTATGCTCGTCGCAACCAAGGGCGCACCTCGCCGCAGCGCCCCCTACTCACCGCCACCGCGGGTTACGAAGGGATGCGTTTTCACCGCCCGCTTGTCCTGGGAGCTTGCTGACCCTGATCTCGCGCGCCCCATTTCCCCCCCTTGCCGCGATTGTCGTGCGTCTCGCCGCCGCCGCGGCCGTGGGCGCCCGCGCCTTTCTGCTGCCCATGACATTTCCCCTTTCCACCAGGAATCGGGGACTGCCTCCTTTCCCAGGTCCAACCGCGGCTGTCCGCATTTGCATTCCGCCGCCTCTGCGCCTCACCCGTCCGCCGCACGTCAGCAGGCCCGCCCACGTAGATCATCAATGGCATGTGTGCTCCACGCCTGAACATCTGACGCTGAGGGTCGAACTTGTCGAACTGGACAGGCTTCTGTTTCGACGGCGGGGTTCCAGACCAGCTCCACGAAGCGGGCCCCGTGGTGGAGTCCACTCTGCACGGGGACATGTCCTTCTCATTCTTCGCGCTGTCCAAGACCGCCGCCACCGCGGGTGAGACCTCGTCGAAGACAGGCGTGAAAGTCCACTGAACGCATGTGCCCCTACGTGCGGGTATCTGCGGGCGGTAGCTGGATAGCGGGCACCCCTGGCCTAGAAAAGGGGCGTTCGTGATGGGGCAGGGGCGCTTGCCCGTTTGTTTGCCGTCCTGGTCGCGAAGGGCCCCCATAACCATGGAGCAATTCGCGGGCAGGTCGGGGCCCTCGAGCCCGAACGCAGAGATGCCGTCGCACATCCGAACTCCTTCGCACGGCCCTACGCGGAAGATGCCACACGAGTCGGCTCGGACAGCCCTTTCGTGCTGCGCCTGCCAAGGATACCACGCTGCCAGATTGATTTGGAAGCCGCGCGCCCGCAGTTCTGGCACAACACAGAAGAGCGCCATATTGAAGTCCCCGCCGAGAACGCGGGGGCGGAACTCGGCCAAGTACTTCGCTAGCAGATCCCAGAAACGTTCGTGCGCCTCTCCACCAGCTTGCAAGTCTTTCCTCGCCGTCTTGTAGTTCAAGTGCACGCTGGCGAACCTGAGCTCATCGAGGTCCTGGTCATCAGAATCGGCTTCCCCGCGACCGCGGGTTCTCCAAAATCGCACCTTTGTAAATGCAATCATGATTATGCTAACCGCGGTCTTCGTGACGGTCTTCCTTCGGGTCTTGCTGTTGGTTTTGCGCGTGTATGTTCCATCCTTTGTCCTATGGAATTGTAGCAGCCGCATCCCCGACACCAGGGCCCCCCCGCCGCATATCATAGTGCTGTCGCCGTCCCCCGGGCCTCGCACACCTATGAACTTGGCTGCAGGCCGCCCCGCGCCCTTGGCTGTGGTCGCCTTTCCCTGGGTCTTGCTGCGCGTAATCCAGCAGATCTGCTGAAGCTTCCTGGATGATCAGGAACTGGCAGGAAGAGCTTTTCAGGTATTGCTGCATGTGCGCATGCAGTGGTGGATCGGCCCATGTCCCACCCCAGTTGGCGGTCAAGACACCAAAGGTGCCTCCATGGCAACTGCCTTTGCCATCCTTTCCCTTCACCCCCCCCCCCACCACCGTGGGTTCCAACCGTCCAAACACCAACAGACCAGTTTGCCCCGTCATCTCACTGTGGATTCAGCAAGAGCTCTGCGTCCACGGGGATGTCATCCAGATCTCCCGGCATGGCAGATGCGTCCGTCGGCGCATAAGTGGGCAAGCTTCTGTAGTCGAGGTCGTCGTCATCTGCATCGCGGCCGGCGGGCTCCCCGGAGGAAGCTCCATTACCATGGAGGCGAGTTGGCTCCAGGGCGGGCATGCTTGAGCCGCGACAGCAACTATGATGACGATACTTTGGGCCTCTGCTTGTCGCTGCTGGAATACATGAAGGAGGCGAGGGCGAGGGCGCGCAGGGGGGCGGCGGGGGGGAAGGGAGGGCGGGGGGAGGGATGTAACCGAATTGGGGTCTTCCTTGTTTGCGGGGATTGGGGTCGGCAATGGTTCGGGAAAGCCTGCGAGCGCGACGTAATCGCGGTCTCCCTTGGTTTGGGAAGGCACGGGGGGGCGCGGGGCAAAATTTTTACTACGACGCCCCAGAGGCAAGCAGTACTCGGCAGCGCCAATGCAGTCCGCCACCGCGGAAACGCCTCACCAGTCATAGCAACACCACCGCCGCCGCGGAGGAACGTCTAAGCGCGAGCAATACCCGGCAAAACCAAGGCAGCCACACCACCTAATACGCGTCTGGTCTCATTGTGCATGAACTGAGACAGCGCCTCTTTTCTACCGCCCTGCAGGTCGTTCACCACCTTCTGAACCGTCTCAGCAAAAAGCTGCGCCCACTCTTCGCCGTGGGCCGCAGCCATCTTACTGTCCCATTGCGTCTTGAAGAACTCCCATTGGCTCGTTTGTTCAGGTGACAGTTCGGCAGCTTTCCGAAGAGCTTGTAACACCTGCAAACGAGCTTTTTGGTGAGCCTGACTTCCGCCATTTTTCTCCCTTGACCCAACTGATCCAAGGAGTGCACTCTCATCTGCTCCATCGCAGCCACCACGGCTTCGGCCTCCTTCTGTTCTTTGCGGATATCCTTGAGCTTCTCCGCTGCCTCGTGCAACTCACGCTTGACACTCGTCTTTTCTTTCCCCTGCGCCATGTGCTCTTGAAACGCAAGCCTGGCACGGCGAGCCTGGGCCTCCTCATCTTTCAACGCTGCTTGCAATTCGTCGTGAACCAACGCGTCGCCATGGGAAAGGGCCTTGTGCCGCCTGGTTTCCATGGCCAGAACGTGCGTCACAGTGGAAGAAAGAGAAGCACCCACCTGATTGTTCATGTTGCGAAATAGCTGTAGGGCTTCCTGTAGAGATCTCATCCTGGACGACTCCTGAATCACATGTTCCACCTGCTGGTCATCCGAGGACACAGCTTGCCCGGCCCTCTTCTCTTCGTCGCCATCACCATGGCTGTTCGGAGCATCTTTGGTCGTCGGAAAAGCTCCCGCAGCTTCATCTGGATCCACCCAGTCTGCCGGATGGAAACCAACGCTCTCGGCGTCATGATCGTCGGCGCCGTCGTCCGCGGGCTCTTCCGCTTCATCTTGCTCCTTTCGGGCTTCGTCCGTTTCCCAAGGGGCCCCATCTGGGTCTGCAGTGGCTTCGTCTTCCTGGCCGATTTTCAGCTCACCTAAGTAACCCCTGCGAGGGTACGGCGTGATGAGCGACTGCGCAGTCTTGTACGTCCAAAACAAAAGACCAGCAGCGTGCCTCTCCGCAACCTCCGCCACCGCGGAATTAACGCGGGCCCGCGCGCCCATTTCATCCCAGAAGTCTTTTGCCTCTCTGCTTATGAGATCATCTTCAGGACCGTCCAAGGCGACCGTCGTGCCCGTGAGCGTGCATCCTTTACATGCTTGCACATGGAGAGCCCTATTGGAAATGACCTGTGCCATGATGTCGATGTTCTCCTCTTTCGTCAGATCCACCATTCCACCGCCGCTGATTCGCGCTTTCTCGACCATCTTGGCCGTTTGCAGTTCAATGAACCTCTTTCGAATGTGCAAATGGAGGTCGGTATCATTTGTTTGGCAGATCATAGAAGCCCCACCACCGCGGGCCACGCAGATGCAGCCGCGGGTCCAGCACAAGCGTTGCACATTATCAGCGAGACCAGGGGCGCACGCATCTAATAGAAACAAATCCCACCGTCTGCCAGGGCCCCACGGTAACAACCACTGCCCGAGGAAATCCGAAAGCCCCTCGCGGGGGCACTTGGCAGCGCAGGTGGGCATCGGTCCAGGAGGACTGGTTCGTTTCATTGGGGCGGAGGGCAGGGGGGGGAGGGGGGAGTAGAGGAGGGAGGTGGACATATTGAATAGGAGAGGGGGAGGACAGGATGGGGGGGGGGGGGCAGAACGGAGGGCCCACTGCGGCACACGGCGGAGCCAAATGATTCAAGATGTCGCGCTCTCGGTGCGAACCGCTCGGCCCCGTCGCCACGGAGAACTTGAAGGGCAAGTGTCTAGATGCCGCGTGTGCTTTCAACTTGCCCTCCAGCACTTTACCCTCTGCCTTGAACATCAATTCGCAACCTGGCACTTCTCGGGCAATCCTTTCTCGACAAGAATCCGTAACCGAATTCAAGCTCCAGCGCCCCCTTGTCGCCGCACGGGTTTCGATCAAGGGCGCGGTGACCGCGTTCTGGGATGTAAGTGCGTTCCACTCGCAGCTTCCCGCCTCGTTCATGTGGAATGGAGATTGGTCGACGTTCCGCATTTCTGGGTCGTAATCATGATGCGGCATGACCAGCTTCCGTAGTCTCGACGCGACGACCCAGAAAATGGACAGGCGTTCCGCCAAGACCACGCGCGGCACTTTGAATTTACGATTCGGCCTCCGCGAGGAAATTCGGCACCCCCTCATGAATTCACCCAGCCACCTCTGGTTGATCTGCGCGGTCTGAAGTTCGCCCCCCCTTTGCATGTGGGCCACGTAGTACTCTTGTTGTATTTGAAGCGCTTTCGTCAACAAGACCTTCTTTGGGAAACGGCACATGACCTTCACGTCAAAGCTGTGCCGCATGATGCTGCACCATTCGGCCAACTGTTCTCGCACGGGTTGGCGCGCTCGGCGCATGCCACCGCCAATGCTTCTACGTCGGTTGTGGTCCCGAACGGCACGGTCGGCACCTTTCCTGTACTTTTCCTGTAGCGCTTGCCCGGCGGGGCCCCCGGCTTCTTCAAGGCGCCCGCAGGGTGATCAACGGGCCCCGCCACCGCGGATGTCAGGATACTTTTCACTGTGCGCTGGTATCGCATGAATAGTCGTACGTACGCTTGTCTGTTCGAGACAACAGACGTCGCCTCGCCGACCTTTTTTCCTCGGGTCGAGACAAGAGACGCGGCCTTGGCGAGGGTGGGGCGCTCCTTGGCAAACGCCTTAAACTGACCGTTCGGCCAGCAGCCGCGCTGCAATCCCTGCGCGGTCTTTTCGTTCAAAGGCCCTCGGTGGTCCACCATCCATGCCATAAAGTATTCCACGGCCTTTCGTTTATGAACGAGGGTGCGTCGCGATTCAACAAAAACGTGTCCGCCCGTTGCGTGGTTTTCTCCTTCCCTTTGCCTCGGGGCGCGCACTCACGAACAATGGCATTCGCGCACTCGTCGGGCAGGCGTTTGAGCATGTCGACAATGATCTCCCGCCCCGCCGTGCGCAGCTGACATTTCTGCCTGAGGGCCAGCACCTCCACTTCGCTGTAGTGCCTCTCTGCTTGCGTCGGCCCCTCAACAAGGGCGCCCGCTGCGACGCCATAACCATGGCGACGCCCCACCCCGCGCGCCCCGACCAAAGCCGCGCCCGCAGCATCTAGCTCGTAGAGCCCCAAATGCCCCCTGATCCCCCCCGAGACACGAAGCATCGCCACGAAAGCTCGATTGCCCGCGTGCTGGAGAATTTAGGCGCGCAACTCGCAACGCAGAACGCTCCGGTTCACGCTGCTGCGGTTCCAGCCGAGCATGCAACGCATCACGTCGAGGCCACAATCTCCATCCGCAACTGTTGCCACGAGCTGCGCGGAGTGGGACAGATACTGCGCATAGAAGAAGCGGGTCTGCTCGCACGCGCTGTCGGCCAAGCTGTCCTCCAAAACCCTGGAGCCACCATCGAGCGGGAAACCCGCCACCCAATGATTGGCAAGCATGGCCTCGTCACCCCAACCACGGATTGAGCCACCATCTTCAAACACACAGGAGACAGCATGGCATTTTGCAACCACACTCACAGCATGATTGGCCCACGGAGCATACTTGAGCAATGCGTATTCACATATGTCCCCGAACCAAAGAAAGACGCGCCGCCGGTAACGCAACGCAGAAATCACGAACATTGAGATTCCGATGTGTGCGCGCGCCCCGTCCATTGGGCATGCGAACTTATTTGCATCTCCTGCTACCACCCCGTCGTACAGCCCACTGCCTGCGACGAGATTGTCGATGGCATCCACGTCTATGGCATCGACGTCAAGCCCCGCAACCGCGGGTCGCTTCAGTGGACGGGCCTTCGCTGGCGCGACCGCTGCCGTCTCTTCTGGTGGCCTAGGCGCGGCACAGGGAATGGGCAACAACGTAGCCCTTTCAGGCGGCACGACGTTTGCTGCGGATGCGGACGTAACAGCAGGCGGTGGCGCGGGAGCCACCGCTGCTGTGTCCGCCACTCGGGCTGGCAGAGATGGCTGCGATTGTCGCGGGGGCGGCGCCTCCTCCGCCACTGGGGGTGGCAGAGGTGGCGGAGGCAGAGATGGATGTGGTTCTGGCGGAGGTGCTGGGTGTTGCGCTGCTGGTGCTGGCGCTTCGGGCGCCGCTGGGTGGTGGCAGAGGTGCCGCCGGTGGGGGTGGCAGAGGTGGCTGTGGCGGTGGCGGAGGCGCTGCTGCTTCGGGCGCCGGCTCCGCTACCGCGGAAGCAGGTGGCGCCGACTCAGCTACCGCGAAAGCAGGTGGCGCCGACTCCGCTACCGCGGAAGCAGGCGGCGCCTCGAGTGCCACGGGTGGCCCTCCAAGCGCCGACTCCGCCACTGGTGGTGAATCGAGGGGACTGCCTTGACTGTCTAGGAGCCGCACGTGCGTGGCGAGGAGGGGGCAGCGACGATCCATACTTAGACGGCGGGCATTTGGACAAGCACGGGGTGGCGGCGCACACGTGCAAACGGAGGCGCTCGCCCACGCCGCTGAGCCAGACCAGCAATAGGAAGCCCAGCCGTGTACCCCAAGCGGGCGCTCCGTCGGGATCGAAGGTTTGTGCTCCCATTTGGCCTTCAAGATTTTCCCAGCTTCGTCAATCACGTGGAATTCCCCGACATGTTTTGCTACCGTTTCAATGGTGGGCTGGTCAGCCTGCTCGGACATGGGCGCTCGCGCACGCGCGCCTCGCCACCGCGAGTTGCGCCGCCGCCGCAGCGAAGTCGCGCTGCGGACATGGTCCCGAGACAAAATAGCATGAGGAATGCAAGCATAAGCGCCCTTACAGCACGAGAAGGAGGAGTACGAGAAAGAGTAAGAGTTAGAGGAGTAAGAGTCAGAGTAACAGTAGCAGCAGGACTTAAGCACAGAGTAAGTGTACGAGTAAGAGTAATATGAAAAGTACGAGTAAGAGTACGAGTAAGAGTAGGAGTGCGAGTACGTGTAAGAGTCAGGGCAAGAGTAATTACGAATAAGAATAAGAGTAAGAGTAGGAATAAGAAGATTAGAAAAAGTAGAAGCAAGAGTAAGACTAACAGAAATATGGAGAGTGCGATTGAGAGTGTGAGTTAGAATGAGAGAAAACAGTAAGGATAAGCTAGAGAGTAACGACAGGACGAAATAGCGACGATGACGGAGGGATATGATGGAAGGGAGAGCTCGGAGGAGGATGCCCGCCAGGCATGAGCGGGAGGCGTCTTTCATCGCGCGCGCTTCGGATGAGGCATTCGAGCTGTGCTTGTGTCCGCTGGAACTACAAGGGCCCAGCCATGTGTCACTGCAGTTTGAAGACGTCCCGGGTGTGGCAAACCCTGCCCTCCATAACCATGGAGCCGCGTGCGTGACTAAACCCTGACTCACGCACTGACGCATTCTAGGAATGACTGGCTGTCCTTGGTGGTCTCTTCGGAGATCCCCCTGATCCCCCGAACCATTACCATGGTGTCTCTAAGCGCCGCCTGGCCCTGCCGAGCCGGGAGAAACGAGCGGGGCGCCTTTCAGCATGTTCTGCACGTATAAGTACTACACCGCCCAGAGCAGATCATCCAAATGGAGCCAGATCTGCTTGCGATCCTCGATGAAGAGCTTGATCTTGCGGAGCTCGGTGCACTTTGGATCCTCCTCGGGGCACCGCGCGGGCATGCTCACCGAAACCACGGTGTTCTTGCAGTGGTAGTAGCGGGCTCGCTTGACACCTGGGATCGCCGCCACCTTGGTGCCTCCAGGGGCGCCAGAGCTGCTCTGATCGATCTCGGCCATCGGGTCGTAGTCGTCCCCCTTGACGTTGACCTCCTGCCCGTCTGCGGACTCTGGCGCCTCTTCACCGTCGCAGAGTTTCTCCACGTGGGTACGCAGGTCGGTGAGTATGGCGGTGCGACCAATCGAACTCTGGGAGTACTTCGTCTGGCCCGTTGTGAGGCCGATCGGCCAATTGTCTGTGAACGCCAACTTCACGAATGTGTCCTCAACCGCCCCGTCCTTGGAGCGAACGGTCTTCGAGGTCAGTGGCGCAAGCTTTGCATTGCGCCCTCCGCGCACGTGAACCTGACCGAACTGAAACTCGACAAGCTTGAACTTTGCCAGGTCGACCACTGACATTGCTCAAAAACGCCGCAACCGCGCAGACCCCACCGGATCCGCCACCGCGGAAACTTCAGCTCGAGCTCGAGTCTCTGGTGGGGGGGCGAGGGGAGGACACCATGTGACAACCATCGCCAGGCGATGCTTGTCACCCCAAGAGCCTGACAACCATCGCCGGGCGATGGATGTCACCCGCAGAGGCTGGCAACCATCGCCATGCGATGGTTGTCAGGCGGGGCCTCTGGAGACGGACGCAGGGGGAGAGCGCAGCTGGACGCACAGGGAGGAGGAGACATATCGAGGAAATGGAGGCCGAGACAAAGGGCGAATACAGGAAAGTCGCACTGCGAGAGGGAGGGAGAGGTAGAGGAGGGAAGCGAAAGTGAGGCACGGGGGGCACCCGGGGAGAACATTGTCGCGCCGCGCGTGACGCCCTCGCACGGATGCTCGGACACGGCCCTCGCCACCGCCTGTGTTTCTACGACGCCGCCACCGCGGAGAATATGCTCAGGCGCCCTCACTGCCACCACCCCCACTTCTTCGACTGCTCCTTCTCCTCCGTGGAAGCCTCGGCTGCCGAAGCTGCCCCGCCTGCGGCGGAACTGCTGGCGCCACCCTGGCCATTGCCATGGCCCCTGTCCTTCCAGTCTCCGCCGCGGGACCACTTGTTGTCGCTGCTGTCCTTCCAGTCTCCGCCGCTGTCCTTCCACTCCCCCTTGCTCCACCAGTCTGCGCCGCTCCACCACTCTGCGCCGCTCGACGCACCACCCGCGGCCGAGGTGCGCTCCTGCTTCGCCTCCCACCAGGCGGGCTCTAGGACCCCCCACCAGTCTGCCTGCTCAGCCCCTTCTCCCGCAGCGGCGTGCGACGCAGGCCCCGACGCGGCGGCCTGCGCGGTTGCTTCTTGCTGGGCATCCCCTGGCTCCGCCACCGCGGATCCCTCGGCGTCGGCCTGCGCCGCGACCCCAGTGCCGCGGTACGAGGCGTCGTAGTTCCCTGCAGTCTTTGCCCTGTACGTGCCTGGACCATCTGACTTGCCCTTCTCCGCCGCTGGCGGGCGAGGCAGGACGAGGCCACTTCCGACGGTGGCAACCTCCACTCTGTTGTTCGCCAGGCTTGCGTGGAACCTCGTGACGACGTTGTCGGCGCGGTACACGTGGAAGTCCCACGCGGGAACGGGAGCACCTTTGTCGAATGGCCTTCCCACGTGAAGCGCGGCGCGCCAGCGCTTGTGGTCGTGCGCGGCGACGGTCTGGCACATGATGCGCGCGATACCCACCGCGGGATCAGATCCCAGAGCCTTGTCCTTCACGTCTGGCTTCGGCGCTGCCAACGTCTGCCGCCATGACCATGGCTGCGTCTCTCCGCCCCCCCTAAAGCTGCATGCCATTCCCGTGGTGCGCTCGAGCACGCCTACGTACATAGGGTCCGAGTCGGTGATGTCGGCGCACGGGGTCACTGGAAACCCTGGGGGGTTCTCTGCGGTGTCCCTGACCCACTTCAGAGCGATGCTGTTCAGCTTGAACGACTGCGCCACGGGCAGCGCGTCCAAGTCTGCTCGCGACGCCGCCACCGCGGCTTGAGCACCACCTCCCGCCGCCACCGTGGCTGCACCTTCCTCCAGCCCTGGCGGCTGACCTCCTGTCGCCGCCATCGCGTCTTCTTCGGGGCCCTCGGCCCAGGTCGCCAAGTCGCCGACTGGAGCCCAGGCGCGGCGCCTTGCCGACCGCGCCCTGGGGCCTCGGGTGTTGGCCCGTTTGTCGTGCACTCGCCGAAGCTCCGCGCGAGCGTCCAGAGCCCCCCCCCCGCGAGAAGTTGCTCTTGAGCCCACGTGTCTGCGTCGGAGTAGAACAGAATCGTCGTCGCCGCCGCCGCGTCGCCCGGAATCCTAATTCGTCTCGGCGTCGCTGTCACTGTCTGAGGAAGCGACGCGATCTGGGTCAATGATCGCATTCGCCAATGCGCGCCGCCAAAGCACTCGACCCCAATCGGGAATAACGAATCCTCCTGGGAATAGGGTTGAGAGGACGAGGGCGAACACGTTCCGATATCGCGGCGCCATTCGCCAAGCCCACGAACAAGTCTGGGCATGGACAACAGCAACCCGAATGAAGGCCTCCCTATCTCGGGCGGCAATCGTTTCCTCATCGTCGTAAAACCCCGTCTGCTCCAGAGCCAACATGTGGGATATGTAAATCTCGAGCTGGAAAGCGCTCTGGCATCCGCCCTCGTCGTCGTCGCTACCGTTGTCGTCGTCGTCGTCCTCGTCGGCGTCGTCGCCGTTGTTGTCGCCGTCGTCTTCGTCGTCGTCGTCGCTGCCGTCGTCGTCGTCGTCCGTCCTTGTCGGCGTCGTCGCCGTCGTTGTCGCCGTCGTGGTCTTTCTCTTGCGGGCGAGGGTAAGAGTCAGAGTGAGAGTCAGGGTAAGAGTAAGAGTAAGAGCGGGGAGTAAGAGCAAGAGTAAGAGTGAGAGTAAGAGTAAGAATGGGAGCAAGAGAAGGAGTAATAGTAGGAATCAGAAAAAAGTGCGAGAAGGAGCGGGAGAGGAGAGTGATAGGAAGAGTAAGAGTAAGAGTACGAGTAAGAGTAGGAGACGGAGTACGAGTAAGAATTTGAATGGTAGCGAGAAGAAGAGTAAGAGTAGTGGGCCAAGATCCTCCCAGCTGTCCTGCTCCACTTTTTTTGCGCCTCGAAGAGCGCGCGCGCGTCCGCCGAGGCCCCGCGACCGCGGGTCACTGCACAGAGTCGTTGCCTCTTACTCATACGTCACCGCGACCGCGGGTAAGTAAACTTCCCCCGCCACCGCGGGTACGTCACCACCTGCACCAGGACTGCTGCTTGCCAGTTCGCTTCTCCCACTTCTCCGCGCGCTGCTCGCGATTCGCCTCGCGCCGACACTCCTTCTCACGGGTGCGGCGGGACGCATTGGATCCGAAAAACAAGTTAATCTTTCTCGTGTGCTCTAGGACATGCTGCGGCTGCTTCTCCTTCGTGCTCCGAATGGTAGGCCAGCCTCGCGACCTGTCCTTCGTCGCGCCGCCGCTGCGCGGACGCTCGAGCACCACCTTTCTGACGTGCTCGATCTGCGCCTCGACCTCGGGGGGCACTTCCCCGTCACCGCGGGTGATAGCGTAGCCATCGCTCCCAAGCCGCCCCTCCACGTTGCCGACAGGCCCCACTATGAACATAGCGGTTGCCTCGTGAGGTTCGGCGCGAGCGTCGTACTGCACAGTGGCGCATGATCTCACCTGCAGGCATACGCGCGACGCTGTGAGGAGCACGTCCAGCTGGTTCGCGAAGTGACCAGCCACGAATCGGACTGACTTGCGCGCAATAGCGTCCAGGACCTTCTGCCACTGCTCCGCCACCGCGGATCCTGGCACTTCCGAAGCCGAGGTCAGACTCACCGCGGCCACCTTGATGGACGTCATCTGCTGGAGGGCCCCGGACAGGGAAAACTCTGCAATCGCAATCTGGCCGACGGCTGGCAGGGTGAGAAACTGGTGCACCATTACCTCTGACACGTACCCATCCCGCCCTGCCAGTACAAACGGCCCGTGTGACTCGCAGAGGAAGCGTACCTCTGCACGCGCCTGGCCCCCGTTACCACAGGCCCCCTGACCCGCGGAAGGCTCCGCGCCAGCAGCGGCGAGCAGATCGCGCAGCTCTTTCCTCTGCTCTACTCCAGAGCACCGCACCAGGAGCAAATGAAGACCCTGGCGGCGCAGGTCGCTTGCGATCTCAGGGATGTTGGCCCGTTCGGCAACGTCCACGTACGCGCGCTGAGCCTGGCCACAGCCGTTCTCGGAGCCCGCCAGGGGCCCCCTCCGCGACCGCAAATCTCTGCTGTTCCGAACTCTGCGTGGCCTGCCACTGCCGCTGCGCCTCCTGCTGCTGGTAGTCCCAAGCAAACCATTGCCGCTGCGCCTCCTGCTGCTGGTGGGCCCAAGCACTCCAAGCGCTCCCAGTCCAGCACTCTTGGGGCTGTGCCCGCGCAGCTGGTGGGGGGGCGGGCACTCCGAGAGCGTCGGCGCGTTCCGTTACCGACCATTGGCTCCCGGGTTGTGCAGGTGGCGCTGCCGCGCCCGCTTCTTCGCCCGCGCTGCTGCTGCTGCTGCTGCTCTTCCTCCGCTCCCCCGCCACCGCGGCTCCATCGCGTGGAGACGCCGCCGCAACCGCGGCTCCTTCTGAGGCTGGCGCGGCTGGCTTGCGCGGCTGACTGGCTGATGCGGCTGAGGCCGCTACCTGCTGCAGTCCCCGCGCGACAGTCTCGGCGCCGCTGGCGCCGCTGGCTGCTGCCACCATGGCGCCGCGCGGCGGAGGGGCCCCACGCGAGCAGCCTGGCGCAAGCCCGCGGCCCGGCACCGCCGCTGCCGCCGGTGCTGCCGCGCCCGCTTCTTCGTCCGAGCTCGAGTGGCACGTGCACGAGTCCGAGTCGGCCCCCTTGGGCGCGAGCTTCGGCGGGCGCCCCTTCTCCGCTACCGCGGATTTCTCCGTGGCCCCCTTGGGCGCGAGCCTCGGCGGACGCTCCTTCGGCGCCTCCTTCGGCGCCTCCTCCCGCCTCTTCTTCCGCTCCCTCTCCTCCTTGGGCGGGCGCCTCGTCTTTTCCGCTTGCCCCTGCGCCTGCTCCTGCGCCTCCTTCCGCCTCGTCCGCTCCCTCTCCTTCTTGGGCAGACGCCGCGTCTTTACCGCTTGCTCCTGCGCCTCCTGCGGCGCCTACTTATTCTCCTTGTCCTTCCTGTCCTTGCTGCCCTCCTCCGCTACCGCGGATGTCTCCCTCTCCTTTTCCTTCCTCTCCTTCTTCTCCTTCTTGCCGTCCTTGTTCTTGTCCTTCTCCGCTACCGCGGATTTCTCCTCCTCCATGTCCTTCTGGCCCTTGTCCTTGTCCTGGCGCGCCAGGAGCTGCGCCCTCGGCCGCTTTGGCTCGGCCGGCGGAGCCGACTCGGCTCGCGCCGCGAGTTGCGCATTCAGGCGGTGCTGGCCCTCTGGCGGGCTGCTCGGCGGGCTGCGTCGCCTCTGGCGGCGGGGCGACGAACTCTGCGTCGAACTCGCCTCAACGCAGGTCAATTTTGGGCGTTTCGAACGCGGAGATTCGCTCGCCATGCTCTCCCCCCCCACTCCGCCACCACGAAGATGGGACAGAGGGGCACGAGTCTGCGCGGCTGCGGGAGGATGAGAGCGCAGGGGCAGGAGGGCGCCAGAAAGCAGACAGGAGGAGGGCGTCGTCGTCGTCGTCGTCGTCGTCGTCGTCGTCGTCGGCTGAGGAAGCAGGAAGCAGAAAGGAGCAGGAAGCAGGAAGCAGGAAACGACGACCAGGACGGCTGAGGAAGCAGGGAGCAGAAAGGAGCAGGACGAATGATCGGAGCGACTCGACAGACTGTGTCTGCGCGAGGCGCTCTCTGCCTCGGAACACATCAATATGGTCGATCGCCCCGCCACCGCGGATCAAGACCCGACGTAATTAAGTAATTACTCACCGTTTCTCCCTCCGCGCCTTCTTCTGGGCCCCCGCGATCTGGTCGGAGGCAGTTTGCTGCGTCGTGGCTTTCTGTTTCTTCGCCGTTGGAGCGCTTTCCCACTTTACGGTAGCCTCATCCCCCGCCATGATTGGGGCCGTGCTGACGATGAATGGCAGCTTGACTGACTACGTGCACACCAGGGAATCCACCTCGGCCTTGGCAGTACTCAGATGAACATAATCACTCGCGCAAACGTGTGTCATCGTCTCCACCACCATGGAGGCGTTCGCCGCGATCTGCGCTTGACCTGGAGTTCGCGTCGCCTGGTCCGACCGCTTCATGAACCAGAACGGGTGGGCTGAATCCCGCGGACCCCACACGAACCCTTTGTCACCTTCCTTTGGGAAATTGATCTCAGGCTGCGCGTGGATCATCACGACCACCTTTTCCCGGGTTTCGACGCCAGCTTCTTTCTCTAGGTCGGTGAGGGCCTTAACCCGCGACACCTCAGCGCACGCGGTTTTCGGGTGGATGACCGCGCCCGTCCCTTCCATGACCATGGAAGTGTCCTTCTTGAACCACAATGGCACCTTCAGGTGCCCAATGGGAATGTCTTTCGTTGCCAAGGCCTTGATCACAGAGCCAGTCCTGACCATCGCGATAGGGATGTCGCATGTCACGTGGTTATGGTTTGCCGCCATGGCTAACCCCAGTGCCTGCTTGGCAACCTGCGCGTTGTCCTGGGCGCAGGCTTTGCTCGCCCACTCTTGCCATGGAATGGTGTCGATTTGTTCGAGGTTCAGTGCTGCGAAAAGCACTGTCTCGTGTGCGGTCAAAGCCCTCCCGTCTGCGTCCTGCTTGATTACCTTGGGCGTCGGAGTCTCCGCGACCGCGGAGCTCTTGCCCTTCGGCCCAGGGGAAAGCGAATGCCCCTGAAATTTCGGATCATCCCACAATTCCCCGACTCGCTTCATCAGGTCCGCATCCCGCGATGCATTGGGCATCTCCTCCTTTTTCAACCCCTCTTTTCCCAATGACATCAACTCCCGTAGCTTGGTCGCGATGAGGGAACTGCACTCCCTTGCGATGGCATCCTGCTGCTGCTTGACAGGCTCGCCGTCGGCGGGGTTCTTGGGGGCCGCGAAAACCAGACAGCCCCACTGTGGGAGCGGAGGGGTATGGTAATTACTGCTTGCAACGGAATTGGGGGAACAACAGGCACGAACATGAAAAACGAACGTTGAGGGGATGTGAAGGAGGTGAGGGGGGGAACCGCTTTTGAAGAGAGGCGGAGGAGGCGAACCATGAGGTTAGGAATACAATTGTGAAGGGAGTAAGGGAAAGGACGATGCTGTCGAGCAGGGCGGGAGGGCGCTTGCGCGCGCGGAGGGGCGGGGGGGGGGGGGGGGGGAGGGGCCCGGCGGTAAATTGCGCAGCTCTGCGGATGTTTGCCACGACGCTGACCTCCACCTCCGCAATCCACTTGCAACGCAACTTCTCGGAACTAGGCCCCTCCACCACCGTGGGTGCCACTTTCCCCAGCTGCAGGAATGCCACCTCTACTTCTTCCAAGAATTCATACATATGGAATTTCGACTCCTTGTTGAATCTGTGCGCAATGTTTGGGGTGAGCTGACAATGCCCTCTGGTGGTGTCCTGCTCCCAAGCCCACTTCAGGCAGGCGTTCTTGATTCTGGGGAACTCCACAGGGCACGGCGCAATCACACCATATGCCTCCATGCGCATTTTGCGCACCTTCGGGTTCACGAACACACCAGTGAACGAGAACAAGTCTTTCAAATGAATGCTGCTCTCCCCCCCTGCATCACATACTACTTTGAAGAGGTGCAGGAAATCGGGATGGTCGATCTCTGACACATGCAAGTCGATGAGTTTGTCCCCCACTGGCTCGAGAGGCACGCACCCCTGGGGATCTGGCTTGCGCAAGCCCACCAGTGTCGACATGATCCAAAGGTGGCCCGTTTTCATGGCAGCTTCGTTCTTTTTGTTGAGTGCGATGCTGATCGTTAGAGCTGCCCCCGGCTCCTCCACGCCCATCCTCCAAGACAGAACCTCCCACTCCAGGCCGCCTTCGCACTGTTGACCCCACTCAGCATCATGAGCCCGCACTTTCTCGAAGTCGTAGTTCCCCTGATCGCCCAACAATGAAGACACCTTGCAATCGCACTTGGCGCGCTCGGCCCCGCCGCCGCGGGCCCCCGAGCACTCGCGCCCTCTTTAGTTGCCCAAGACGTCGCGGAAAGTACAATTCAGATGGCTGTGCGACAAACTGCCAAAACCCGCTGGTTCGCCGAGTTGGTTACGCAGGGCCACGTCTGGATCTACCCTGATTTTCTCCGCAAAGGAATCTTGGATGGCTCTGTTGGCGCCCCCCGCCAACGCGGGTTTTTCTTCCGCGGGCGCGCCGTTGCTGCTTGCGTCTATCGGATCGTACCCATCCTTCAGGATGTCACATATAATCTGCTGCGTACGCAACGATTTTACTGGATCGCCGCCGCGGTTTTGAAGGCGAGGCACTATCCGAAACGGCGCCGCGACCTT
Organism: Prorocentrum cordatum; assembly: GCA_963575745.1. NCBI lineage: Eukaryota > Dinophyceae > Prorocentrales > Prorocentraceae > Prorocentrum > Prorocentrum cordatum. The sequence goes on from CAUYUJ010021459.1 coordinate 308,612, forward strand.
CTTCGACTCAACCCTGAATCGAGCTCGGAATGCGATGCTTTTTTGATGAGTTGCTTGCTTGTCTCCTCTGCCACGGCAGCTGGCCAAGGCGACCCCCGTTGCCGCGCCCCCCCCCCCAACCCGCGCCCAAATCAGCGGACGCCGTTGCCGCGGAGATGCGATCCCCGATCCTGCTATTGAGAGAATAAAAACAGCAATGATGTAATTGGGGTGACGATTGCGTCGACGGCAATGAACCCGATCAGAATTCGGATACTTCTTTCCCACCCCCTGACAATGGTTTCGCAAGGTCTTTGCGATCTCTGAAGAAGAGCGATGACATGGGGGAGTCCGCAATGACACGAGAGGGGGGGGGGGGGGGGCAGGCAAGACGTCGGGGGGGAAGGACATGGGGCGAGAGGAGAAGACTGAGCAGCGAAGGAGTGGAGGAAGAGGATATGAGGAGGACGAGGGATGGACGACGAGGACAAGAGGACGAGAGGAAGAGCGAAGGACGAGGATGGACGAAGAGGAAAAAGAGGAGGACTAGGAGAAGAGGGGGGAAGAGGAGGACGACGAGAGGAGGACGGGGGGGCGAGGACTGGAGGGCGAAGAAGAGGAAAGCAGGAGCACAAGGTGGTCGAGGTCCCACACGCCTCAGAACGATAACCATGGGCAGGGCATGCGATGTCAGACAGGGCCTGGGTGGTAACGTCGGCGCGCGCCGCGCTGCGTCTATTCGCACTTTCAGATTAGGCAAGACTCGACTGTGACTGCCCGTGGGCGGCCGCCTCGCTGCGGCAGCGAGCTCGCTGCTGAGCTCTGGTGGTCGTCGTCTCCGCAGCTAGCCCGCCCTCGCGGTCCCGTTCCAGGCTCCTCGAGGCCGCCGAGTCGAGCCTCGCCAGTAGCCCGCGCGCCACCCCGCGGCGCGGCACCTCGGGCTGAAGCCGCAATCTGCCCCAGGAGGGGGCGAGCGCGAGAGAGGCCCCACGACCGCCCCGAAGGCCCTCTCGAGAGTGCGCGGCGGCAGAGCAAACCTCCTAGATGGCCTATCGGCTGGATCCGACTCGCCGCAGAGCCATCGAACGCGCGGCGATGCCCCGAACATGGACATCAAGCCCTCCATCGACGACATATACGATTCATCGCAGGAGCTGAAGCCGCCGCCGGGCTCTGCGTTTTCCATGGCGCCCCCGCCCCGGCGGGCCCCGGCGCCCCGCTCGATGCCAGCGGGTCGAGGCAGGGAGGGAAGCATGATAGGGGGGGCGGAGGAGGAGGAGGAGGAGGAGGAGGAGGAAGGATAGGAGGAGGAGGAGGAGGAGGAGGAGGGGGCGGACGTCGCGTCAGCGAGGGGCAGCAGCTTCTCCGGGCGTTTTCTCTTGAATCGCGCAGCTGGTGCTTGAGGCTCCACAACAGAGCCCGCGCCTCCAGCAAGGGCGCGCGCCCTGCCCGCGCCCGCCGGTCGGCGTGGAGACAGTGGCCCAGCGGCGGTTGAGCACCTCGACGGGCACTTCGGGCATGTCAGCAAGGCACCAGAAGTCAGGTGGCCGATGAGGCTCTCCAGTTGCCTGCCCGAGCAACGCCCGCGACGAGGCAGCTCATTGATCCCGAGACGCATCCTCCAGAGCCGCCTGGGGTTGACAGCCGCCTCCGCCAAGGTCGACTCGGGCCACCAACCGGGGGAGTCGCCGCCCGCTTGGCAGGAGGCATCGTGGGTGGGTAGCCCCACTTGCTTGAAGACCTGGGCAATCTCCTCAGCGGCCTTCGCCCACGCCGCCTCGTCCTGGGGGTAGCTCGCGAAGTTGTCCGAGTGCTCTGCGTGCGCCGATGGATCCAACCGACGGGCAGGTTGCCCAACCTTGATGCGATTACTGTCGTCCAGGCCGGGGCGCGTCGCCACCAAGTACACGTGGGTGTCCTGGCGAAGCTCCACCGCGCGGGGCCGGCCCACGGGGGCATCGCGAAGGCAAGGCGCAGCCAGGTCATGAGGCTGGACCGCCCCCTCAGCCGTCACAGTCGGTCCCAGATCGCCAGATCGCATCGAATTCAAAAAGTGGGACGCGCGTAATTCTTCTGAAAGTTCCAAAACGTAGAATGCATCAGCGATGTCCACCTCCTCTCCAAGAAATGCGGGGCCACCCGGGTCCACCACGACTGCGGGGAAAAGACGGAACGGTAGCAAGACTGAAATCAGCACCATCGGCAAGAGGGCAGTTCGACCAACGGGCATCCACTATCGAACGCCGTCTCCCATCCTTCCTGAACGCCGGGAAAAACCCAGCCCTTTCACGACGCGAGCGCCTGAACTCGAGCAAACCAGAGTCATGCAGCTTCTGCATCAAGTCGCGATGCACTCGCCGACTTCGAAGCCGAGGGTCATTGAGTGGCTTCTTCGCTCCCGTCGCAAACTCTCGACGCTCAGCCTCCCCATTTGGCGGGGCACTTGTGGCGAACCCCTCCCGCAAGCTCAGCGCCGGCAGCCCCGCGCAGAGAGGATAAAGACGCTCGTTGGTGTCCTTTCTCCGGCACGGCGAGCTGGCCAACGTCAAAGGGGGCCGCGGCGCTGGACTCACCGTCGTAGCCGCGGCGGGCCCAAGAGCTCCCGAAGGGCCCCCAGGCCGTCCAAGTCAGCAGGTGGATCACCGACCGCCTTGGCGCACTGCAACATATAGTTCAGACGCTGGTGCTGACCCTGCGTGGGAGATGGCGCAGACGGAAGATCCTGACAGCTCATCTCACCGTTGATCTCCGCCACGGTAGGCAGCGGCAACAAGTCCCGCTGACGTCCACCGCGAGGTCTGAATTCGGGCATGCTGGGGGGCCTGGAGACCCCCCAAGGTGGCCCCTCCTCCTGACGAGGACGAGGGGCCAGCGCACTCGTAGGGCGAATTGGAGGCCGCGGCCCGCTCCTCGCGGGCCTTGCGGATCTACTCGAGGACGGACGCGTCACGCCGCACCTCCTTCGCAATGTGATTCAGGAGGTCGGGCGCCGCCATGACCGACCCGGATTCCTTGTGGGCGCCCAGGAATATAGCGCCCTCGTCGTACATCTTTGCGCGCGAGAGCGCGGGGGTGGAGTGGCCTTTGCCTCGGCCACCGCCCTTCTCGTTCTCGTCTTTGTCTCCACCACCCTCGCCATCGGTCATGGCGGCCAATGAACTGACCGACCCGCCAGGGCCGATCTTAGAGTAGCAGTGCTCGATGAGCTGCGCACGGCGCATCAGCAGCTCCACGATGCCGAGGTTGAGCACGTCGAGGCTGTCGCAGCATAGACCGATCTCGAGAGTCTGGGGGATCAGCCCGTGCTCCGCCACACCACTTGTGGTGGTCCACCGACTTGTAGCCGATACGCGGACATCCACCACTTGTGGTGGTCCACTGCGCCTCCGCCGCGCCCGTTGAGGAAACCCACGCACCAGGAAACCGTCCTCGGCCCAGGGACTTGGAAGTCCCCGAGCGTGATCTCCTTCGCGTTCTCCACGGCCTCCTTGGAGAGCCACCTGGCGCGGCTCATCGCGGACCCTCGCAAAGGCAGAAGGCGGGCATCCGTCGCTGCCTCTGCGCCAGCAAACTCCACCTCCGATTGGCTCTCCAGCGTGCTCCTGCAGCGCCGTGTCCTTCACCACGTGGGCCCCGGGAGCGATAGTCACGATCGACCCGCGAAGCACCACGTGGCGACACTCCACGGCAACCCACGCCATGCCAGCCATGTCGACAAGGGGCGCCGCGACAACAGGCGGGCCAGGAGGTGCCCGCGCGCAAGCAGCTCCTTCCTCCGTCGGCACGTCACTGGCCGTGGCCCCTAGCGCGCGAGCCCCAGCATCGGCAGCCATTCCCCAAGCCGTGAGCTGTGTGGCGGTCGGGTCGTCCCTGAAGCGGTAAACCATATATCGCGACACGCCTGGCGGCGGTGGCCACCGCGATGAGCACCATCTAACCCCGATCATGTCAGAATTCGCCAAAGCATACGATTCCTCGTACGTGCCCTCGTCGGGCGAATTGATGAAGTAGTCAGTCTCCGACGACCCCACCGCTCCCACGACGTACCTTTGGTGCCACAAGGCCTCCGCCGTCGCGAACCACACGAACGCCCACCTCATCTCCGGCCTGGCAACGAGAAGCGGCATCGCGAGTGAGGCTGCTCACCCAGCAGCTGACGACGAGCGTGATGAGGGAACTGGCGACCGCCACGGCGTACAGCTGCGGCCACGGAATAACCGTCACCTCCGCCACGTCCGTGCCTCGCTCTGGTAGCAGAGGTGCTCCTGGGCAGGGGAGGATCAGTGGAAACTGCGGGCGCTCTGGACAATGAGGGCACGCCGGCACCTCGGGGCACCGCGAGCTGTAAAGAAGCAGGACAGGTCCCACCAGCAACCGCTCCGCCGCTCGGAGACCCACAGCCACGAGGGCGTCGACCATCCAACACCCGCGTGGCAAACTAGAAACCGAGCTAGCTCGAACCCAGCGGTTGGTAATTATGAGCAGCTGTTGAAAGGCAGAACGTGGCATACAACATATGAGCGGCCTCGCTCCCAGCCGTCGAGCATTTAGACTCATGCGCAAGAGCGTCCATAAAAAAATGTTGAGAAAAAAGGGGGCCCGTGGGGGTCCAGGCGTTCTCCTCGTCCTCCTACCCCTTTTCTTCGTCGTCGCCGTCGTCGTCGTCCTCCTGATCCTCCCCCTCTCCGCCCTTTTTTTCCTTCTTGTGTTTCTCGTCCTCCTCCTCGTCCTCCTCGTCTTCCTTCTCCGCCACTGGTGCTCCAGCAGGGAGCAGCGAGCACAAGATAATGATGAGGCCAGGACGGTGGCTTCCGCTGCCCCGATGCCCTGAGGCCTACTGGCTTCCCCGCGTCCCTCCAGTGAAAGAGCTGCATGTAGGCGAACCGAAAGTAATACTTCAGCACGTCGCCTGTGTGGGGCCCATGCGAAGAAGAAGGATACACTGCATCAATAACACCCTTGCGGCAGATAGGCCGAATCAGCTTCCCACATGGGCCTGGACGTCCACCTCCTAACCCATACGCCGACAACTCACTTCTGAAGAAAAAAGCACGACATGATAACGCGAATGCCAACACATGTGCCACAACGATCCATCTAGACAATTTTAACTCGTAGGCGGTCTACCAATACGACTAACTCAAATACCGGCACACATGAAACAGTTGCCAGGCTAATTTATATAGGCTCAACACTATGGACGTTCGAACGACTAGTATTACGAATGCGACCACGATTGCTCGTTTTTTTGGTGAATTCTGCGATGTGCTGCTCGTGCGGCGACGGCTGATACTACGTACCACTACTGCTCCGACTGAAACCACGATAGCGCTTACGACTACGACTACTGCTTCAACTACGAGTACTGATAAGAAATAACGTTACCCGTGCAACACGTACGACATATCTCTACGACTGGCCTTCAGACTGGATAGAATGAGGGGGCCAGACGGTCATTCACTGTCCCTGGGAGCGTGGTTGAAGTCGGATTCCGTGATGCGGATTATTACTGTTGTTGTTGTTGTGGTTAGTGTTGTTATTGTTGTGGCTGTTGTTGTTTGTTGTTGATGTTGATGATGCTGTTGCTGGTGTTGTTGTAATACTAAGTGTTGTTGTTGTTTGGGGTATTGTTGGTGTTGTTGTTGTTGTTGTTGTTGTTGTTGTTAGTGTTGGTGTTGGTGGTGTTGTTGTTGGTGTTGGTGTTGTTGCCCACCCCCGACCCACCTGCGACCCACCCGCGACCCACCGTCGACCCACCCCGCGATCCACCCACATTGCTTCAGCGAAAAATCGACGCCTGCGGCGGGCCCGTGGCACAATTTCTGAAAATTGGACGCCTGCGGCGGGCTTCTTCGGAGCCTCGCAGACTGCAAACGTCCCCGCCGCCCCCTCACTCTTATCCGCAACTTGGAGGCTTGGACATTGGCACCAACACCAACACGGGGGGTTGCCTCCGCAGGGGGAAGATGATCCTCGATGTCGGTGTTGGTGGTGATGTTTCGGTCGCCTTGGAAGCCAACATATTACTACCATCGCCGAGACGGGATCTTCTTCCCTCGATGGAGGCACACCGCCGATATTGGTGTTGGTGTCAACCTCTAGGCCTGCGAGTAACTGCGGGGTGCTTTGTACTGATACGAATGCAGCGGGAGGCGGGAGGCCAAGATCAGTCACGACGACCGACAGACCGTGGGGACCCAGCGACGCACGCGTGCGACAACCGGAGGCCACGCCGCCCGACCAATCCACGATCCAGCCACGCACCTACGATGTGTACATGATTCGGCCTGACCTGAGGAACGATAAATAAGAAACGCGGCCCCTTTGTTCCAAGGATCGCAAGGGAAGCTTGCCACCAAACTAGTAGCGGAACGCATGCAAACCAGAGGAATGACCGAACCCCTTGTGAAAAGTGAGTGTTCCTTAGTCAAGCCGGACCCTGTACGAAAAGACATTCAACCAGTATAGTAATGATGCGGGATAAGGATGCAAGGGCCTTGGACGCCCATTTCGAAGCTTCTCGAGCGGGGCGCGGCCAGCGAAAGCGGCGAAGGATGGGCCGAGGAGGCAAGGATACGGGGGTACCCTTGGGAAGGCTGTTCATCCTTAATATGCGGGTTCGCTGTAGTGCACGAAAAGACGTATAGCCATTCACTTTCAACGGTCCGCGCGGAGTTCTTGGACCGCCGCTGGGCCCCACTGGCGGCGCCTCCAGAACCGCCCACGGCGCCCTCCACGCGACAGGGAGGTGTCCACCGCCGATCCATGGGATCCGCGCGGACCTCTGAGACCCTATGGTTATGCAATTGTTTCTTGTTTCCGCTCATGGCAACATCTCGGAGGGGTGATAATTCAGATTGTCGCGAAAGCTGTGTGACGACTCCTCCTTTCGTCCCTCTCCCCAGGCGGGTGGTAATCGGGGGTGGCCTCAATGGGGGGTGAAGAAAAATTGCTCCAAAGGGCCCATTAGGGGCCCTTTTCCCCCCCCCCCCATCCAAGTCCCACGCCTCATTACCACCCGCCCGACTCTCCCCTTCCTCCTCCCCTCCCCTCTGGGTCCTTACCGTCGTCGTGGCCCTTCCCTATTCTGCTGCTGCTAACGGGTGGGAGGGGGGGCGAATCAGGGAAAAGGTGAGAAAAAAGGTGAGGCAAGACAAAACTGTGGGGCTCGACCCCAGATGTAGAGGAAGAGAGAGAAGGGAGATAAGGAGAGGCCCCCTTCTCCTCGCCCTCCCCTTCCATCTCCGCCTCCCCGTCCCCTCTCGTGCTGATGTTGTGCATCCTTCCCCTCCTGCGCCGTCCTGCCTTCGCCTTCTCGTCCCCTTCCTCCTGCCGCAGCCTAGGCGCGCCCCTGCCTTGCAGCAGGTCTACCCCATCGTGCGGGCACGAGGCGACACGCGTGACAGCCAACTGTGTACCCCTCGAACATTGACAACCCATACTGCTGAGTTGGAGCGTTGGCGGGACTTGCCGCAGGCATCTGGATGTAGCCAGGAGCGGTGGGCTTCTTTGAATCTTCTGCCAGTGGTGACCTAATCGACGCGAGCTACTCCTGCCAGTGACTCGTGCACTTCAGCGAGCTAGATTGCTTCCCGCCCCCCACGCATAACACCTGGCTACATCTGCGGTGACAGTACAGCGCAGTGCAGCAACGCGGGGGGACGAGAAGAGGGAGAAAGAAGATCGGGAGGAACCGAAACAGGGTGAGGCAGAGGCCGGAGTAGCGCACGCTGCGTGCTCCAAGGATGAGGAGCGGAGGGGAGGCGAGACCAAGCGGAGGAAAATTGAGTATTTAGGATCATCGGGTCCACGGGCGAACGGGCGGGCGGGCGGGCCCTGTGGCGAGCGGGCAAGAAGCCCAGGCAGCAGCAGCAGGCAGCAGCATTCGGCATCAGAGCGCAGCAGGAGGCAGCAACACCGGTGGTCCCCCCAGCCCTCTGGGCGGAAGTGGCGCTGGGCGCCAACTTGCTCTGTTGGATCGGCGAGGCTGCCTCGGCATGATCGCCGCAGATTTGCATTGTCGGGCCTGGGTGGTTCAGTCTGTTCAGCCCTGCCGCCGCGGGTTTGCCTTCTTCGGCCTGGCTGGTCAGGTCTGGCTGCCGCGGGCGCGCTCAGCTCGGATCGGCCGGCATGGCCCTCGGTGCCTCGCAGCTGCTCGGCTCGGCTTGCCTGATTTGGCTCCGTTCGGCAGGCGGGCCGAGCCCGGCCCGGCGGGCTCGGCATGGTCGCCGCGAATCTGCTCGGCTCTAGCCGCGCATGCTCAATGCTCCACATCCGCGCGCTGACTCAATTTTTGTTCCACTGCCTGGGCGCACCAGGGGTCGGACCAGGCAGAGACGACCTGCCTGAGGCCCCCCCTGCTGCGTCGCGCACGACATGCCCCCCTCCCTATCCCCCCCGGTTCCCCCGCGCCCTCCGCAGATTCTAGAAGCATTGTGGTCTCCGTCCTGTCCTCCTCTCCCGCATCCTCCCTCATCCCGCCTCTCTCCTCAACCTCTCCCTCATCCTGTTCTGCCTACCTCGTCCTGCATCCTGTGCGTTCCCTCGGTGCCTGCGAACTGCGCAAACGTCGCCACTCTCGTGGGCTCCTGGGAAGCACGGGAGAGTGCAGGGCAGCGCAGATCCAGGCGAAACCGCGTGCTCCCATGGGGCGCTGCTAACTGTGCAATTGTCGCCTCTGTCTTGGGCCCTGAGGGGCACGGCGGAGGACAAGGCAGCGCGGATGAAGGTGAGACCTCGCAGCTCCGTCGGTGGCTATGAACTGCGCAACTGTCGCCATTTGAGTGGTCTCCTGAGAGGCACGCCAAAGGGGCAGCGCGGGTCCGGGCGAGACCGCGCGGCTCTGATAGGGCGCTGCGAGCTGCGCAACTGTCGCAACTGTCGTGGTTTCCTGAGAGGCGCGGCGGAGTGCAGTGCAGCGCGGATGAAGGTGAGACCTAGCGGCGCAGCCGACGCCACGTTCGTAGTCTTCTGGGAAGCACGGCGGAGTGAAGGGCAGCGCGGATGACGGTGAAACCTCGCGGCTCTGCTAGGGGCTCTCATCTGCATCTGCACAACTGTCGCCACTGGCGTGAGCTCCTGGCAGGCACGGCGGAGTGCAGGGCAGCGCGGATGAATGTGAGACTTCGCGGATCCTATGGGGCGCTGTGAACTGCGTAAGTGTCGCCACTTTCGTGGGCTCCTCGGGGGCACGGAAGAGTGCAAGACAGCGCGGATCTAGACGAGACCTCGCGGCCCTCATGGGGCGATGCGAGCTGCGCCAACTGTCGCCACTTAGGTGAGCTCCGTGGCTGTGCGGATGAAGGCGAGACCTCGTAAGGGCTCCGAACTGCGCAGCCGACGCCACTTTCGTGGCCCCTGGGGGGCACGGCGGAGCGCAGGGCAACGCGGGTCATTTGAGACCTCGCGGCTCCGTCGGTGGCTGCGAACTGCGCAACGATTTCCACTGTCGTGGGCTCCTGGGAGGCACAGCGGGAGGCAGTGTAGCGCCGATCGTGCGATGTACCATGCTGCATGGGGCTTGGAGAAGGGGCTGGGTACGCCTTGGGTACTTGCGAGCTACATTTCCGAAATACGTTTTAGTGTGTGTCCCGGCGTAGGTTTTGGCAGTTTGGGCGGCAGCAACATAAACAGACAATGAGCACAACGCAGACCACAAGATAGGCGGGGTGGGGTAGGATATCGGATACGGCGCGAGTGCACCTAGCTTGTCCTCCTCTCTCCTCCTCTCCTCTCTCCTCTTCCACTCTGCTCCTGCCCTTGCAACGGGGTCACCAATGCCGTCAGCTTGCAAGAACGCCAGGACGGCCAGCGAGGGGACCACAATTACCGTGAGCAGCACGGAGGCAACCACGCTGAGGACGATCGACAGGATGGTGACCTCGACAACGGCGGGGCGCAAATATTCCAGGACGAGGATGGAACATTTTTGGGGGCGAGGAAAGAGATGCTATGGTGGCGGGGTCTCGGCGTTCTGCCCCTCCACGCAAGCCGAGGGAGGTGAACACAACCTAGTGGTGGGAGGGCAACGGAACCAGCTTACCTGCAGCTCGCCGGATATAGTGTCATCCTATTGTCGTGAGGTGGAACAGACGGGCGATCCTGCGGGTGCGGCTGCGGGTGCGGCTCGCGGGTCCCTTACGTGCAATCCCTCCGTCGTGTGCAGGGTCGAACTGAAGGTTCCTGGGTGGTTTGCGCAGGTTGGCCCCCGTCACGCACCATGGCCCCGACACCAAGGTACTGCTGAAGGTCGTACACGTTGGCTGCGCCGAGAGGCAGTCCTCGAGACCTTCCGAGCCCGGCGAGTGGTTATGGAGGCGGGGCGACGACGACAGTAGAGCGAGGAGGGAGGAGTGGACGGGGGAGGAGGGAGGAAGGGGGAAGAGGGGGAGAGGAGCGAGGAAGGGAAGAAGGAGGAGGAGGAGGAGGAGGAGGAGGAGGAGGAGGAGGAGGAGGAGGAGGAGGAGGGGGAGGAGTAGGGGGAGGAGGACGAGGAGGAGGGAGGAGGAAGAGGAGGAGGAGGAGGAAGAAGAGGAGAAGGGGAAGGAGGAGGAGGAGGAGGAGGAGGAGGAGAGGAGGAGGAGGAGGAGGAGGAGGAGGAGGAGGAGAGGAGGAGGAGGAGGAGGAGGAGGAGAGAGGAGCGAGGAGCGAACGGGCGAGCAGTGCCCCCTCGTCCATCATCCACCTCCCCTCTCTCTACTCCATCCTCGGCGGCAACATCGGCAACATCGGAATGAAGAGTCGAACCTGGCATGCAATTCCGACCCTGAGGGATCCATCCAGTCTTCGTCGGGAGGCGGTGGGCGGCGCAACCCACCCAGGGCGCTCGCTCGTGACGGTGCGTCCTCCGTCCTTCTCCTGGACACCTGTCGTCAACCGACTTCGCCTCCTTCTCCTCCTCCTCCTTCTCCTCCTCCTGCTCCTCCTCCTCCTTCTCCTCCTCCGCCTCCTCCTCCTCCTCGTCCTCCTCCTCGTCCTCCTCCTCGTTCTCCTCCTCGTCCTCCTCCTCCTTCTCGTCCTCCTCCTCCTCCCCCTCCTCCTTCTCGTCCTCCTCCTCATCCTCCTCCTCCTCCCTGGGCTCTCACCCCTTCCTCTCCCCCGCCCGCTTCGCTCGGTGCGGTACCCAGACGACGACTCTGCGTACCACAGCCGACGGCGGCGACACGGCGGCTCAACGATGGGGCCCTGGGGACGATGGGGCCCCAAAGCTGACCTCTGCGGCTGTTCCGAACGCGGGGTAGAGCCGGCTCTAGACCAAACGCGAAGGTGGACATATCGTTGAGCAGGGACCGACCGTCACGGCATTTCTATAGGCCTTCCACGAAATTGTCTTGGAACCCCAAGATGTTCTAGTAGCACAAACACTGTTCTTAGAACAACAGCCCGATATGTAAGACAAGACAGTCCCAGCCAGAAATGCTCTAAGAACATGTTGTGGAAACCACAAACTGAGAGCCGGCAGTTCGAAACCCGCACGCCTGTCAACAGACAGAGCGCCCGCTCGGCAAAGGAGTGACGGCAGGCTGGCCACGACACGTGGGCGCAGGGAGGCCGCCCCTGGGACATGCGAGCAAAACCTCGGGCAGAATGTGGGGAGCTGGCCGGTCGAGGGCGTCGTCATCTCTCCGCAACAACACGAACAAGAGCAACTAACACATCATCAACAACAACACTCATTTAAAGACTGTTCACTCGTGTACGCTCGCGTGCCATTCAACACGTATCTCGCAAAACCTCGAGACCCGCCCACTTCGTCTTCGATCGTACCCCTTTCAAGGTAGATCAATCTGACACCTGCAACGTGTATTTCGTGCAGCCCCTAAGGCAGGGGAAGAGAGGACGGACGGAAGGACGGGACAAGGGGGAGGGAGGAGGATGCAGCACGAGAGAGATTTGCAGGAGGGGGGCGAGGAGCAGAAAACACGTGGCAGAACCAGACAGGCAGATCGGGCAGGTAGACCTTGACGGACGGGTCGGGAAGGCGGGCCCAGGCGGCCAGGTCGAGCCGCCGGGTTGCTGAAGCGTGCGTCTTGCATGAATCGCCAGGAAGTCTCAAGCGACAGTGCGATTCACAAATAAATGGTGAGGACATCCACAGCGAGAGCGTGATTCCTGAGTGTCGAGGGAGCGTCGTCTGAAAAAAAAGGACGTCCCACTCGAGAGCGCGACTCCTGCATACATTGTGAGGACGTCCCGTGCGAGAGCGCGATTTAGGAATCAGTTCTGAGGAAGTATCAGGCGGGAGCTGGTGTTGTTGTGCACCGGGGGCCAACAACACAATTCTGAGACCCAAGACCTTCCCAGATTAAAAAAACAGGGTGCGGATCCAAGGATAAGTACGTGCATCGTGAAAACACCATGTGCCCCGGAGGGGGGATCAACACTACTTGTTCTTCAGTCGTGAAAGCTCAACAATAATGGCAACAACAACAGCAACAGCAGCAACAACAACAACGAAGCTCACTCGCGTGCCAGTCAACACGTATATCCCAAACCATCGATATCCGTCCTCTCCGTCTTCGAACGTATCCCCTTGGCGGTATGTCTTCCTTACCTGCAACGTGTACTCCGTACAGCCCCTAAGGCAGGTAAAGACAGGACGGATGGAAGAAAGGGACAACGGGGAGGGCAGGCGGGTTGCTGAAGCGTGCGTCCTGCATGAATCGCGAGGAAGTATCGAGCGACAGATTCCCAAATAATTCGTGAGAGAATCGACAGCGAGAGCGTGATTCCTGAGTGTCGAGGGCGAGGCGTCTGAATTAATTGCGAGAAATCTCACGCAGTCCCGCGCGAGAGAGAGAGAGAGAGAGAACGATTTGGGAATCAACTGTGAGGAAGTATCAGGCGGGAACCGCTGTTGTTACAAAACTGGGAGCCAGGGGCGCAGTTTCGTGGCACCCAGCTTCCCCTTGTAAAAAACAGTGTGCGAGCCCAGGGAGAACCACTTGAATTGAAACAGAAATTGTACTAGGCAGGGGGGACGAATAATGATAACTCTTCAGAAATGAGGTTTCAACAACAACATCAATAACACCAACACCAATAACAACAACAGCACCAACACTAACATCAACAACAACACCACCAACACCACCAACAATCAGTTCAAGACTGTTCGGTCTTTTCCGCTCGCGTGCCATTCAACACGTAGACCCCAAACCTTCGATACCCGCCCTCTTCGACTTCGAACGTACACCCTTGGGCGTATATATCTGTCTTAGCTGCAACGTGTATTTCGTGCAGCTCCTAGGGCAGGGGACGAGAGGACGGATGGAAGGAAGGGACGATGGGAAGGGAGGAGGAGAGGATGCAGCACGAGAGTAGCAGCAGGGAAGCTAAGAGCAGAACACACGTGGCAGAACCAAACGGGCAGATCGGGCTGGTAGACCCTAACGGGCAGGTCGGGAAGGCTGGCCCAAGCGGCCAGGTCGAGCAGGCGGGTTGCTGAAGCGTGATTACTGCGTGAATCGCAGGGAAGACTGGACCGATAATGCGATTCATGACTACATCGTACAGAAACCCACAGCGAAAAACAGATTCCTGAGTGTCGAGGACGCGGCGCCTGAGTAAAATGTGAGGAAGTCCCACTCGAGAGCGCGATTCCTGAATATATTGTGAGGTAGTCCCGCGCGAGAGCGCGATTTAGGAATCATTTCAGAGGAAATATCAGGCGGGAGCCGTTGTTGTTGTGAACCGGGGGCCAACAACACAATTCTGAGACCCAAGACCTTCCCTGATGAAAAAAAACAGGGTGCCGGCCCTGGGACGGGCAATTGAATTGAAAAACGCAATGTGCCCCGGAGGGGAGAGATCAACAACAATTCTTCACTCATGAGAGATCAACAGCAACGAGTTGAAGAAGAGCCGGGAGAGAACTGAGAGACTGAGGATCATTGAATGGAGGATGGAGGCGGGAGGAGGATGGCGAGGATGAGGATGAGGATGGGTAGAATGGCACTGCACATCGCAGTCGCCTCGGCAAACCATCGCGGCTGTGGGCAACGATGGGCGATCCCAACCAACCCCGCGGACCACACACAGCACCATGGCAGGGCTGCGCCGCAACGTGGGGCGGAGGCTACATATGGCGGCCGCCAGCACGCACGCGTCCGCGCGCGTCATGGAAGCCCTGAAACAAAGCGGCTGGAGAGGTCGCGTCGAATCCATGTCGAATCTGCGTCGAGGCCACGCCGAATCCGGGTCGAACCCACGGCGAATCCGCGTTGGATGCGAGAAACGATCAAGGTTTCCAGGGCGGACGAGGTCCCCGCGAGGATGCAACGTAGGACACCGCGCGCGGAGGCGTGGGCGAAGGCCCTTGGGGAGGTGCTGCCCGTCGGGTCGCTGCCCTCCCCCCCTCGACAGCCCTCCGCCCGCGCGCGCGCTCCCGGACCGTCGACAGCACCTCCGCAGACTCCAGCCCGTTAGGATAGAGACGGCGACGACGGAGATGTGGACAGCGGCAACAACGGCGAGGACGGCAACGACGACGAGGACGGCAGCGAAACGAGGACGGCGACGGCGACGACGAGGACGGCGACCACGAGGAGAGCGACGCTACGTCGACGATGCCGCCGAGCACATCGACCACGACGACGAGTACCACGACGACGAGGACGACGACGCGTCTGGCGCCAGCGCCGCTCGGGCCTCGAAGCCGGTCTGCTCATCGCGTAGCTCGTCGACGCCTGCCGCCGCAAGCCAGCCGCTGGCCCCGCCGCAGGCGGCGGAGCAGGCGAGGATCACGGAGATCAGCGCGAGGAACTGCCCCCTGCAGGCGCGGGTGGGCTGGCTCGGGCTTGGGCTTGAGCCCAGGCTCGGACTCGGAATCGGGCTCGAGCTTTGGCTCGAGCGCGAGCTCTGGCTTGCGCTCACGCTTACGCTTACACTTGCGCTCGCGCCAGAGCTCGCGCTCGCGCTCGGGCTTGAGCTCAAGCTCGGGCTGGCTGGGGAGATGGGGGGAGGCGATAAGATACGATACGGTGTGGTCAACCGCTGCGGACGTCCGCCCAGGCCTACTTCAGACCAGGTGGGTGACGGCGTGGGCCTCTGGATTCACGATGTTGGACGTGTAGTCTCGACGATCGCTGGGTGTCCTCGTTCTTGATCTTGGATGATGGTTGGCCTTGGGTGGGGGGGGGAGGAGACAACTAGAAGCCGGAGGTTGCCAGAGGCGGTCCTGGCCCCACTTGCCAGAGGTGGCCCTGGCCCACGGTGCCCCCCCAGCTTTTCGCGTCGTTTTGGCGGGCCCACGCCTCCCTGGGGCTCGCGAGGGGTGCTCAGGAGGCTGCGAGCCACCTCGGTTACCACCAGATGCTGGGCGACAGGGCCCGAACAGATCCGATGTAGAATCGTTGGGTTTGTCTCCTGCGCGCGGCTCTCACGCCGAGGCGCAGTCGAGGAGCAGGCGAGAGGCAATTCAAATTAGCCTAGGTGAGGAATTGCGGGCGGGATGGCCAGACATAAAACGCAGTAGGGCCGCGCGTTATCGATCCCACCACATTTACAAATCGATCGCCTAGCTTCCACATGGAAGAATGCGGCAACATGCCAGGGATCTGACTTGCACAACATCTCACAACATCATACATCATTGAATGAGCAGTTAGCACGGGTGATTAAATTCTAAGAGGAGTAGTGATAACCCCATTCCCCCTGAAAGCATGAAACTCGAGTTTCTCCTGGGATGCAATGACATCGCGCAGGGCAGATGACAAGCTGTCCCTTGATTTTGAGCTTGGAATGACATGTTATGAGAGCCTTGGAGGGACTCGGCGGAACAACTCAGAGAAACTACGCACCTGCGGGCACAATTCACCTCCCTCGCCGCGACATTAGTGGCTGCTTCCCAGGGAGCAGACCCCCTTCAAACCGATGGTCACACGGGCTAACACATCAGGGCAACGAGGGGGTCGTGCGAGGCGCACGCGGCCAGGGACCATGGCACCAACCGGGGGCACACATTCGCTTCACGCAATCGGAGGTAGCTATTCGGGAGGCGCGGGCGATGATGTTCGGCCAGCGGCGGCGAGCATCATGCGGCACGCACGCATGCACATACACACACATGCACATTACACACACTACGCACACGCATACATGCATATGTACATGAAGTAACCATCTGCGCACGTGTGTGTGTGTGTGAGCAAGTACACAGGTGAGAGTATGCACTCCCCCAGCACAGCTTTCGCTCAAGGGTTCCTACGTTCGCGTCCGCCTCGTGGGAGCCCCGTGCGCTCGGTGGGTTCCCCGAGGACTGCGCCACGTTGCCACCCGTGCCGCTACATTGGCGCCTCGCGCGCTCGGTGGGTTCCCCGAGGATGCGCCACGCTGCTGCCCGCGCCGCCTCGGGGGCGCATCGCGGGCGCCCCGTGCGCTGGGTGGGCTCACCAAGGATTGGTCACGTTACCGCCCGTGCCGCCTCGTGGGCGCTCGTGGGCGCCACGTACAATGAGTCTGGACCGCATACCCTACACCATGTCACAATTTAGAGCACATAGCTTACACGGCATAGCTCACAACCCGTAGCTAACACAGCACGGCGTTCATGGTAGAACGCATCCCACATAGCTCATACTGCATTGCTTGTTACTTCTAGCTCATACCGCACAGCTGCTTCACGGCATACGCACACCAAAGGGCTTGCACCGCAGAGATTTTACCACATAGCTGCCCCCTCAAACATAGCTAACAACTGTTAACCACATATGCTATCTCGCACGACATAGCTCCCACCACCTAGCTTACACCGCATCGTTTTCGAGTCCGCAGTGCTCGTTAAGGCGCGGATGGGGAAGTTCTTCTCCCAGAACGAATTGCCAATCTTGCCACCACGGCCACCAGACTCATGGCCAGCCCTCCTGGCACCCTGGTTCTCTCCTCCTCCTGCTCCCCCAACTCCTCCTCATCCTCCTCATCATCAGCATCATCATTATCATTATCATTATCATCATCATCATCATCATCATCATCATCATCATCATCAGCATCATCATCATCAGCATCATAATCATCACCATCACCATCATCATCATCAGCATCATCATCATCAGCATCATCATCAACATCACCATCACCATCATCATCATCATCATCATCATCATCATCATCATCATCATCATCATCATCATCATCACCATCATAAGCACCATCATCATCTCCTTCGTCCGTCTCCACCCTATTGCCCTCGTCATCCCCATCCCTCCTTCCTCGTACCCCTCTTCTCCTCGCCTTCCAGCATGTTCTCCTCCCGCTGCTCCTTCTCCTGCCGCGCGCGCCTGTCGCTCAACATGCCCTTGAAGCGCGCAATGACCCCGAACGCCATCGCAGCAACCACCTATTGAGGACCAACGCTCCTGTCAGCTGCTCTGCTGGATGGACGATGGGCGAGAGTCCGGCGGCGGCTCATGGGCCTCCCGCGCCCCCGGGGCCTCCCCCTCCTCCTCCGCGCCACTGGGGCCTTCGAAGTGTGTGGGGGAGGGGAGAGGGAGACGTGGGGAAGCAGGAGAGGGGGGGGAGGAAATGGGGGGGGGACAAAGGGGAAGGAAAAGGGTGCGGGGCTGTCGGAATCGGGAGAGAGGGGTAGAGTGCATAGGAGTGAAGAGGAGAGGGGCGGGAAAAATGCATGGAGCGGGGGGAATGGCAGAATCGGCCGGGACGGTAGGGGAGGACAAAGGCATGGAAAGGCCAAAAGGGAGGGGAGAAGGATAAAGGGGTCGGAAAACGGCCAGTGGATGGGACGCAGAGAGGGAACGAGAGAGAGAGAGAGAGAGAGAGAGAGAAAGAGAGGTGCCCGAGCACGGAGCTACAAGCGCCACGCTACGCCCTCCTCGTGTGGCGGGAGGTGCCACATATATAGAAAGGGGGTGGGTGGCGAGACCAACCTCCCCCCAGGCGCGGTCAGGTCGGGACTGCACACAACTGGAAAGCAGAACGGGGCATGAGAGGGAGCGCAAGAGCGAAAGAGAGAGCGAGAGTGACCGAGAGAGAGAGAGAGAGAGAAAAAAAAATAAAAAAGGACAGAGAGCGAGAGAAGGGAACAAAGAGGAAGATGGAGAGAGAGAGAGAGAGAGAGAGAGATAGCGAGAGAGAGAGAGAGAGAGAGACAGGGAGGGAGAGAAAGATAACGAGAGCGAGAGCAGGAAAGCTCTCTCTCTGTCGCTCCATATGTATATACACAGATATATCTAGAGATAGGTGATGAAAAAAAGGGAGAACCTGAGGGTTGGAATGGGGGAAGGAACAGCGAGGGAACGCAAAGAGTTGAGGGGCAGTGAGCCACAGGGACCATGGGAGGGAGAGGAAGGAAAGGCTGGGGAAAGAATAGGCGAGGAGGTGCGCATTCTTATTATCATATCCCGCCCTCCCTCTCCTCATCTGCAGAGGAGGCGGACAAAGGAAGGCGACCAGGACAAAGAGATGTGGGGGGAACGTTGGAGGGTTGTGGAGGAGAACAGGAGGACCGAATGGAGAGGGCGAGGAAGGGATTCGGGGGGGCACGAGGGCGAGGCGGAGGACGCGAACGAGGGTGCGAGGTAAAGAGGGGGAGGGGGAGGGGGGAAGAAAAAGAGAGGGGAACGGAAGGGCAGCTCATCTTCCCCCTCCTCCATCCTCGTCCTGCTGATTCCTGATACCTGATGGCCTGGAAGTTCGTCGAACGCGGCCCTCCCCCCAGGGCCGGTCGGCCCTAGGGGGTTGATCAAACTAGTGCCAGGCGAATCCTGGATCAATCACTCCTGGAGTCGTCGTCCTGCTCCTCCTCCTCCTTCCCACTCCATTGTCCTCCTTCATGTCCTCCTTCTGATCGTCATCCCGCATCTGCCGCCCCTCTTCCTCCTCCTTTTCCCCATCCTCATCCTGCACCTCATGCTCATGATCTTGCTCATGCTCATATGCATGCGCATGCGCATGCGCATGCGCATGCTCATGCTCATGCTCCTGCTCCTGCTCATCATCCTTCTGCTGTTGCTGCTGCTGCCGCCCCTCCTCCTGCTCCTCCTGCTCCTCCTCCTCCTCCTCCTCCTGACCTTCCTCCTCCCTCCTCCTCCTCCTCCTCTCTACTCCTCTTGCTGTTGCTGCTGCTGCTGCTGTTCATCCTCCTCCTCCTCCTCCTCCCCCGTCCCAACCTCGGGGAGGCAAAGGAGGAGCAGGAGCAAGACACCGAGGAGGAGAAAAAGGAGGAGGAGGAGGAGGACGCCACGACGACAACGATAACGACGACGACAGCCATGAGGGGGAAGGAGGAGGAGGGGAAGGGCGAGGCTACGGACAGGACCCTTTGCACAACGTGCCGCGACGGTGGCCCATGCGACACGATATGCCTTGCAAGCGGATAGTGCATCGCTCCGCTTCGCGCGAAGCTAAGCTGGGAACAACTCGGGAGGTTAACGCCTGGGGGCTGGGGCTTGGCTGACGTGTCGCACCGAAACGTGTTGGGCCAGAACCAGTGGCGCGACGCGCTAATCAATACTTCCCGGCCAGAAGCATGAGGGCGTGTAGAAACAGGAATATAATCCTCGGATACTCTCTTCCTCCTCCTCGTCCTCCTCCTCCTCCTCCGCCTCCTCCTCCTCCTCCTCCTCCTCCTCCTCCTCCCCTTTTCCTTCTCCTCCTCCTCCTCCTCCTCCTCCTCCTTCTCCTCCTCCTAGCGCCAGCTGGCACGAGCACGGCGCTCGGGGCCAGCCAGCGCCACGGGCGCCGCCAGGCGCCGAAGCCCCCTGCCCCGATCCCCCCCGCCGTCCCGGCACCCTCCCAGCCGGTGGGCATGGAGGCGCGCCGGCGGCGCAGGCCGAACCGACCTGCCGCGGCGCGCCGCGCGCAGCTCCGCGCCGAGGGGCGAGCTGCTGAGCGGCTGCTGGCGGCCTCCGCGGCGCTCGCTGGCCACCGAGGCTGCGCCCCGACACGCCTGGGAGCCGCCTTGGCAGAGGCGCTGCGGACCAAGGAGGCGGAGGCCGAGCGGCCGGCCAAGGAGGCGGAGGAGACGGCGCGGGCCGCCGACGCCTACCTCGACGAGCTCAGGCGCGAGGCCGCAGCCAAGCGACGGGCAGAGGCAGCACTGGGCGACGCGAGCCTGAACGAGGCCCTGGCCCTGGCCGAAGCCGAGCGCCTGGCGGAGGCAGAGCGGGCGGCCGCCGCTTCTGCACCCCGCGGGGACCTGGAGCAGGGCACGGCGGAGGCCCAGGCGAGCGCCCTCAACGCCGACGCCGAGAGCTTCGAGCCGCTTGACGCGCCGCTTGAGGCCTACCGCGCTGCCCTGCAGACCGCCCCGCCGAGCCAGCCCTTCAAGGCCAAGCTGGAGAGGCTGCGGGCCGCCGAGCAGCAGGCCGCGGGCACGACAGCGGAACGCGCTGCAGCACGAGCGCCCAAGCCTGACGCGGACGAGGCGCCGACGCGCGACCAGCTGGCGAGGCTGCAGGCCGCCGAGCAGCGGGCCACGGGGCGGCGGCGCAGAGCGGCCCCGCTGGCGAAGGC
Organism: Prorocentrum cordatum; assembly: GCA_963575745.1. Lineage (NCBI taxonomy): Eukaryota > Dinophyceae > Prorocentrales > Prorocentraceae > Prorocentrum > Prorocentrum cordatum. Next base: position 329,063 of record CAUYUJ010021459.1, read on the forward strand.
GCGGGCCCACCGAGCCCGGGAGCTGCCGACCGCCGACGGCGGGGAGGCGCCCACGCACGGCGGGCAGAGGGCCGAGCGCCTGGCCGACGCGAGGCGCAGCGCCGCGAGCGCCCGCGCGCAGCCCCCACGCGAAGCAGGCCGAAAAGCTGACGAGGGCTGAACGCCTGGCGCAGGCGCAGCGCCGCGCCGCGGACGCCCGCGGGGCACTGGAGGAGGCACAAGCGGACGCGGAGGCCACGGATGCCGCGACGCGAGCCGCGCAGACAGCCCTCCTGAGAGCAGCGCGGGCGCTGGAGCAGCAGCAGGCGGAGGCAGAACCGCCGACGGCAGCGGAGCGCCTCGCCCAGGAACGGCGCCAAGAGCAGGCCGCGCGGTTCCGCCCGAAGCCGCGGCCGCCGCCCCCAGCAGCTCGACGGCGACGCGAAGAGCTGGCGGAGGCGCAGCGCTGGGCTCCCCTGGCAGGACGCGCGCTGGAGAAGAGGGAACCCAGCAAACGGCCGCGGCGACTCCCCGGGGAAGGAACGGGCGCGGACGAGGCGGGCGCCGCCCAGAGCTGCACACCCTGGGGAGCCCTTTTGAGAAAGCGGGCGCACCCAGGGGAGTGGCCAGAGGCTGAGCGCACCGCCAGCGGCGCCCGAGCGCGGCCGCCCCATACCCTGGACGGGAGCCCCTTGATAATGGAGGCATACCTGGGGGAGGGACACAAGCGCCGAGGGCTTCGCAAAACGCCACGAAACTGGCCGCACGAAAGGGTCGAAAGGGCTTTCCTCCTCCTCCTCCTCCTCCTCCTCCTCCTCCTCTCCTCCTCCCCCTCCTCCTCTTCCTACTCCTCCTCCTCCTATCCTCCTCCTCCTCCTCCTCCTCCTCCTCCGCCTCCTCCTCCTCCTCCTCCTCCTCCTCCTCCTCCTCCTCCTCCTCTTCCTCCTCCCCCTCCTCCTCCTCTTCCTCTTCTCCTCCTCCTCTTATTATTAGTATTATTATTATTGTTATTATTAGTATTAGTATTATTATTCTTATTATTATTATTCTTATTCTTATTATCATTAGTATGATTATTAATATTATTAGTATTAGTATGAGTATTAGTATTATTACTATTATTATTATTATTATTAATATTAATATCATGATTATTATTATTAATAATTCGCCGGCCCAACGGGCCAGAGGCGTGCTAAGATCTCCGGTAACTGGTTAACAATTTTCTAGTTCGCGCGCGCGGGGCGGCCCCTGGGGGTCCCCGGACGAAAAGTACCCCGACCAGGTCCCGGCCGGGTCCCCCCGAGCGCTCCATGAGCGCACCAACAGGGCTCCGAGACGTCCCCGAGAGCCCCAAGAAAGGCCAAGAGGCCCCCAAGAGGCCCC
>CAUYUJ010021459.1:335427-361883 GCA_963575745.1 Prorocentrum cordatum
CGCGCTGCGCTCCTCGACGCGGGCCGATGCCGCCTCGGCCCAGCCCGCCAGCTCGTCGTCGACAAAGCCGCGGGCCGCCATGTCTGCGCGGCCGCGGGCCTCGGGCGCCAAGGGCTGCAACACCGCCCCCCACAAAAGGCTGGGGCCACGGCCCCCGCCCCCATCGCCGACAGCTGCGGCGGGAACGGCGCGGCCCCCTCCTGGAAGGGCAGTAGGCCCACCGCTGTCATCGGCGCCACATTCAGGCTGCGAGCCGACCCGGGCCAGGCATTCCAGATTGGCCTCTTCGGGGAAGGGGGGGCAGGCGAGGCGCCGCTCGCCCCTTTTCTTGTGGCGGTCTTTTGGGTGCAACCCGCGCCCCCAGAGGCCCCCGCGGTTCTCCGCGCCTCCGCGCTCTGGGCGGGCGCCGCGCGACGCTCCGGCGACTGGCCCCACCTGGTCGTCGCCGTGCCCGCGCCGACCGCATGCCGGCGCGTGCCCCGTGGCGAGCGCCGCTGCTGCTAAGTTAACTCCGCTGGCTGCGGCTGCGCACCTGCCGCCGTCGGGCCGCTGCTGCTGGGCCGCCTGCTGGCCCTTCCGAGCGGCCTCCGTCTCTGGCTCCGAGAACGCGACCCAGCGGCGATCCTCGACCTCTAGAATCCCAGAGGAGTCTTTGACCGCGCGGCCATAGGGCACTGCCGGTGCCCGGGGCATTCACTCGCCGCGGCCCTGGGGCCCCTGGGGCCCCTTGACAGCGGCGCCGTCCTCGCGGCGATGGCCAGCTTCAGCCTCGGCAGCGGCGCTGGCGCGGCCGTTGCCCCACGGGCGGGCCTGCGCGAGCTCGCCGCCCCGAGCGTCGCCCTGGCAGCAGCGCGCCTTCGCCTTGACGACGCCGAAGCCCCCCAGCTCGAACGCCGCGTGGGCTGGGGCCCACAAGCGCGAGCCCAGCCCGCTGGGGCCGTCGCCTGCGCCCAGCCGCGGCGGAGGGGCGACGCCGCGGAGCTCCAGCCTGGGCGTCTCGGCCATGGACCTCGCCTTCGCCCAGGCGCGGCGGGCGGGCTGGGCGATCGCCCAGGCGGGCGGCGACGGCAACCGGGCGGCGGGCGCCCGTGGCTCGCCGACGTCGCCGCCACAGCTGCGCGGCGTCGGAACAGGCGGGGCCGAGGGTTGACCGTCGGCGCCGGCAGCCAGCGCCGCGCGAAATCCTTGCCCTGCCTTATCGCCGAGAGCGGTGGGAAAAAAAAATGCCCGGCCGACAGGCTGTCGCGGCGCGCGCCTTCGAAGACGCGGCGCTCGACGAGCCGGCGTCGCGGCGTGCCTCCGAGCCGTCCGCGCGCGCGACGCCCCGCGCGCGTTCCCCAGCTCTGCGCAGCGGCGCTAGGGGCCAGCGCGCGTTCGCGAGGCGCGCCCTGCTCGCGTGGTATGCCGTGCTTATGTGGTCTGCCTTGCTCCTGTGGTCGTCAGTGCACTTGTGGTCGAATGTGTTGCTGTGGCCTGCGGTGCTGGTCCCGCGTGCTGCTGAATTCTGCCTTGCTGGTTTGTCGTGCTGGTTATGCTGGTCCGCCGTGCTGGCGTGGTCTGCCATGCTCTTAGGTTCTGCCGTGTCCGTGTGGTCTGCCGGGCTGGTCTGCTGGTGCTCGCGTGGTCTGCCGCGCTGGTCGTGCTGCTCTAACGTGCTGCTGCGGTCTGCCGATAGGTTCTGCCGTGCTCCTGTGGTCTGCTCGCGCCATTGTGGTCTGCCTTGCTGCTGTGGTCGGCCGCGCTAGTCTGCCCTGTTTCTGTGGGTCTGCCGCGCAGGCGCTCGTATTCTGGGGCCCCTAGGCACGCGAAGTCAAAAAAGAAAGGGGCACGCTGAGGGCCGCGGGCGGGGGGCGCGGGCCGCGGGCGCGGACGCCGGAGAACCGCGAGCGGCCCGACACGCTGCCAGCAGGACCGCTCGCCCCCACCCCGCAGCGGGGGCTGACAATCCCTGCCGTCTACGCCGGGGACAGCGGGGGCTGGGGCCACCACCCCAGACCCCCGACGTCGTGATTTTTTCACAACGTCGACCCCCTGAGGTCTGGACCCTTTCCTCGGGGCCGGTTCTTCGTCCTGAGTCGTTTTTTGACAGTCCCGAGGCCCAGCGAGGGCCGCTGGAGGCCGAAAATAACGAAAAACCTCCCGTCGTTATTTTTTCACGACGCGAGGAGGTCTGGGACGCGCGCGCGACCGCATCGCCTCCAGCGGCGCGCGCAGGGCGGCGTCGCGCACAACTGGACGCGCGCGCTCCGCGCCCTCGCGAGCGGGCGGCGCCGCGGGAGCTCCCCGGCCCTCGCGGCCCGCACCTGCTCACAACCCCGCGGCCCTGCTGCCCCGACGGGCAGCCGCTCCCCCGCCGCGCCGCGGGGCGCCCGCACCTGCCGGCGAAACACACTCGCTTCAATGCAGCCCCCTCGAAACCCACGCCCTCGGACTGTTCGCCGAACTCGGGGGCGCCCCTTCCGCGACGCGATCCGTCGCCAGCAAGGCGGCGCCCAAACGTCATCCTCACAATGCTTGGCTTCCGTGACTTACGTCTCGCAGCTGCCGTCGCCGTCGGCCGCCGCCGCCAAGGCCAAGACCCCTCTGGGCCGCTGTCCTTGGAAGCCACTGACGATCCCGCGCGGTAGCGCCGCCTCGGGAGATGGGCCGAAGTTGCGCGCCTCGCAGTCGCGCTTGACGTTAACGGGGTGCACCTGCTGCAATCAGCGCCCGTGCTCGTCCGCAGGCTCGGGCTCGCTGTCCGGATCGGCCTCCTCGGGGCCGCTTCCCCGCCATCGCTCGACGGCCTCGCTCTCGATCTCGCGGGCACTGGAGCTCGGGTCGAACCGAGCGTGCCACGCGGCCGACCGAGCCACCCCCAGACCCCCGACGTCGTGATTTGTTCACAACGTCGACCCCCTGAGGTCTGGACCCTTTCCCCAGGACCGGTTCTTCGTCCTGAGTCGTTTATTGACAGTCCCGAGGCCCGGTGAGGGCCGCCGGAGGCCGAAAATAGCGAAAAACCTCCCGTCGTGATATTTTCACGACGCGAGGAGGTCTGGGACGCGCGCGCCGCTGCCGCCTTCCCGAGGCTCCTCCTGGCCCTCCTCGGCGCCCAGCTGCTCCCCCCTTGTTGGCCGCCGGCACCGCGTCGACGTCGCGCTCAGACTTCGCCGCCGCGACCTCGCCGGCGTGGGCTTGGGCCCCGGGCCGCCCGCGTCGCAGCCAGGCGCCGCCCCGCGGCGAAGCCTTCCGCGAAGGCCCTGGCCTCGGCAGAGGCGCCCGCGCGCTGCCGGGCGCTCGGCGTCAACAGAGCGTCCGCGAGTCTGCCGGCGTCGCGCGCGGCCGACCCCCAGATGGCGGCGGCGTCGTCGCCGCCCACCCCGAGCGCCAGCAACGAGACGTTGACCTGGGCGTCGCGCGGCGCGCCGATCGACGGGGGCGGCGGCGCGCTCGACAGCGGGGCCTGCAGCAACGGGTCCGCGCTTCGCGCCGCTGCTTTCCGCGCGTTCCTGTCCGCGCTCCTCCTCTGAGCATCGCCTGGCCGATCCCTATCCCCACTGGCATGGCCTAGGCCCCAATGGTCAATTTACCGCCCTGATTTGGGACATCGGCCGTTCCCTTTGGGTTTCGAAAGGCCTATCCCCAACCAGGGTCAAATGGGGATGGCCATGGCCAAATGGGGATGGCAATTCGTCGAACGACACTGATCCTCGGCGCCCGCGGCGCACTGGAGGCCCCCAGGCGCGGCCCCGCGGCCGCCGCCGCCAGCTCCGCCCGCGAAGCCGAGGCGAAGCCTCGCGACGGCGCCCGCGCCGCGCGCCGCGCGGCGATCCGACGATGCCACGTCGAGCATGGTGCCCGCCTGCCTGTGGTCGCCGGCCGGGAAGCCGGGCGGGCGGCCTGCTCGCGGCCCTCCCGGAAGCCGGGCTCCCAGCCGCCGCGATGGCCCCGCGAGCGCCCCCTCGCAGGCCAGCTGCGCTCGGTGCCCACGAGAAGGCCTCTGCCGCGCTTCGCGCCTTGGTCTGTCACCTCGCAGGGCCGCCCCCCGCGGTCATCGTCGAACCTCCTCGCCAGCGCATTATTTCAGACATGCCGCCGCCGCGCATCGGGCACCTCGAAGCGCGAAGGTGGAAGAACTCGCTGGAACCAACATGGCTACGCATGGCTGCCGTGATGGTATGCCGTGCTCCTGCGGTCTGCCGTGGTGGTCAGCCGTGATGCTGTGGCCTGCCGCGTTTGCGTGCCGTGCCGTTGCGCTCTGCCGCGCTGAAGCTCAAGCTCCTGGATCCCCGGAGAGAGAGAGAGAGAGAGAGAGAGAGGGAGAGAGAGAGAGAGAGAGAAAAAGAGAAATAAAGGAAACAACAATATAATATATAAAATTATATATATATAATATATATATATATATATTAATAATATATATAGAGAGAGAGAGAGAGAGAGAGAGAGAGAGAGAGGGGGGGGAGGGGGGGGGGGGGGAATGCGGGCCACCTTGGGCCACGCCCCAGGGCAGGGCCACCACGGCCCCCGCCCGCCCAGGGGGCCCAGCGGGGATAGGGCCAGAGCCACAGAGCCCCCGCAGGTCCGCGCACCTGGGGGCGGAAAGAGCGCGACAGCGCACGCTTCGCCAGAAACAAGCACCCCTTGAGTGTCTGCGCCGTAGCACTCCCCAGGGCCCAGAGGGGGAAACCCGGGGACACAGGAGAACACTACTTTTCGGGTTTGCACCGAAGCGCCCCCCAGGGCCCAGGAGGGGGAACCCCGCGCCTCAACTCCTTTCCTGCGAGGGTCCGCTGAAAAGGTGCTTCCGTCCGCGGCGGGCAGCCCGCAGAAGGGGCCCGCGCTGGCGGCCCACCGCCGCCGCGCGCTCTCCACCCCCAATAGGACTCAGGGGGAGGAGGAGGAGGAGGAGGAGGAGGAGGAGGAGGAGGAGGAGGAGGAGGAGGAGGAGGAGGAGGAGGAGGAGGAGGGGGAGGAGGGGGAGGGGGCACGAGGTGCGTTCGCTTGCGTTCCCTTGCCAACGCCACCACCTCGCCCGCCGACTCGGCCAAGCCGGCCTCGTCGAGGCAGTATGCCTGCATGGCCTCCCTGATCGCCGCCGCAACCGACCCACCGGACGCCGCGGCAGCCGCAGGACGACCATGGGGGGCTCCGCGCGGACCACCTCGCACGGGGTCGGCATCTGCCTGCAGCCCGCCCGCTGGCGACGAGCTCGACGCGCAGGAAGCGGCCGCCCCTCCCCCGCCCCCCATCGCGGCCAGCAGCACTCAGGGAGGCCTGCGGGGAGTTTTCCAGCACTTCCCCCCCGCCGACAGGCGCTGCGGGCGCCGCCTCCTCGGGCAGCGCGCCGAGCCAGGCCGGGATGTCGCTCCGCAGCTCGCTGGTGGTGCCCAGCTGGAGCATGTTCCTGATGGCCCTTTCTTCCCTCTCGGCCCTCCAGGGTGCCGCCCGCGCTCCCAGAGGCTGAACTGGTCTCGCCCGCCCTTGCCCCTGGGCCCCTTGGGGGGGCACCCTGCGCAGTCAGCGCGCAGCTTGGGCTGTCTGCCTCCGTCGATTTCGGCGTAGGCGCCGCAGCGACTGCAACTGAACAGGCGTTCTGCGGTGCCCTCGTCCGCGCCGTCCGCCATCGCATAGCGTAAGCAGTGGCCCAGCACGACGAGGGGGCCAGCTCCGAGGCCGAGGGCCGTCGCCGCCGATGCCGCGGAGCGGTCCCGCTTGGCCGCCGTCCCTGCGGCAGCCGCCTCGGTCGGCCGCGCTGCTCCAGATCTCCCAACACCCCCATTTGGGGAAGATGTCTCGGGCGAAACGCTTGTTCTTGCAAGCGCCGATGCCGGGAAATCCGCAATCCCACCAGCCCTCTGGGCGTCGGTGGTTTAAGGCGTTTCCTCTTCCACCCCTCCCTCTTCCCTTTCGGGGAGGGGTTTGCGCCTCCCCCTACCCCCCCCCCCCCCCCCCCCACTGACCTGGACAGGAGGGGCGGGGAGCGGTCAGAGCGCCCAAAACGGCCGCGGCGAGGAAGCCAAAATCATTGATTTTACTATGGTTTTGGCCCCATTTTGGCCTTCTGAGGGGGCAGCGCTAATTAGAGCTCCCCTCTTCTTTGATCGATTTCCTCCAGGTTGGCCGCAAGGGGCCCCCAGGATGCCCCAAGAGGCCGCAGGATGGCCCCAAGATGGCCCCAAGAGGCCCCCCAAGAGGCCCCCAGGAGGCCCCCAAGAGACCCCCAAGAGGCCCCAAGAAACCAACCAATGGGGGGGGGGCGTATAAGCCTCGCCGGCCGAGGGTGCAACTTATGGCGCAACAATTTTGAAGCAGGTGTATCTTCGGCGGTTCAAGGCGCAACCCATGGCGCAGCCGATGGCGACGACGCCGAGGAGCAGCACCGCCACCGCGACGGCACTCGAGGCGACGACGACTTCGCTGACGGGGCCCAGACTGGCTGTACATCGGCATGCGGGCGGCGCCGCGCACGATGCACGCTCGCCATTTGGGCTGGCCGCGGGGCCCAAGCGGCGAGCTGTCCTGCGATGGCGCGCGCGCGTTCAGCCCCCCCCCCCTCCCCCCCCCCAAGATGCCACACGGGGCCCTCTGGGATATCGGCTCGGGGCCCGTGGGATACCGCTGTGGGGCTGTAGGTAGGGACTTGGAGTTTTCTCGGCGTAGGTTCGCACGTGTCTGATATCGCCTGGTGGCCCGATGGACGCCCGAGCACCGGCTGGCTCCTCGTGCGCAAAATCGGAAGGCGCATATGATGGTGGATGCGTTGCTTATCCCGCGGCTGTTGGTAAGCTTCCATTGTATCCGATCGGGGCAATCTGACGACAAGTTCGGGGCGCGTCGGATGTCGGGGGGGGGGGGGGGGGGGGGGGGGCGCTTGGAGATCGGATGGGGATGCCGGGTGTCTCGGCCGAGAGATCTGGGGGTATCGGCTGGGCTATCGACTGGGCAATGATTGGCCATCGGGGGGAATTTCAAATATCAGGCCGATGCGCTTGGCATGCCGCCTTCCTGTTTTGACGCCGCTTCGGGGCGCGCGGGGGGGGGGCCCAGACTCTGGGGGCACCCGCGTGCCCGTCTGGAGTTCCTGGTGGGCCCGTCGGCTGCTCAAGGCAAATGCGCCTCGGCGGCACGCGCGCCCCCGCCCGCCAACAACAAAACAGCGCAGTGGCGGGGGCGCGCGGCCGCATATCTCCCCGCCAGATGGCCGCGCCCGAAAACCCGTCCACCCGCGCCCACCCGCCCCCGAAATTCGCAGCGACTGCTGCCTCCCTCGCACCCCCCCCCCCCCCTCTCCAATCCATCCTCATTGGCGATCGACGGAGCGACGGGTGCCCGCCCTGAAATTTCACGACCAGCAGCAGAAGGGTCGCCCCCCCACCCTCACCCCCCAGCGCGCGCAATCCAAGGCGCCGGCGGCGCTGGGTCGCAGATGCGCAGCCGCGCTTCCCGCGTGAGACCCAGCGCGAAGCTGTGCGCGGTCGCGCTGGGGCGGGCGGGCGAGGGGGGGGGGGCGCGGAACCTGGGCCGCGGCGGGCGCCGCTCGCCGAGGGGTCGCGCAACGCAGTGGGCGATCGGGCGAGCGCGTGGCGACCGCGCGGCGGCCGCCAGGCAGGCCGCCGCAGCGGGCATCGGACGCCACGCGCCGCGTCGCCATTCACGATGATGCGGCGCTGCACGAGCCCGCCCCCGACGAGCCAATGCGCGCCGCCGCCCAGCTGCGCCCGCTGCGCCGCCGCTGCCCACGCGCCGCGGGAGCATTCGCGAACGATGGCGCGCGGCAGGCGCCGAACGACGCGGGGTCGCGCGAGCGCCGCCGCGGCCGACGCGCTGGGCCGCGGGCGCGGAGCGCGACAAGCCGCGCGCAATTGCCCGCGGGCAGCTCGCGCGCCCAAGCTCGGGACGCCGCGGCGAAGGATTTGGCGCCCTGCGCGATGGCGCGCGAGGGCGGCAGGGGGGCGCCCGTCGGGGATGCAATCGCGCGCGGCGCGACCGCGCCGAAACTGACGGCGGCCAGGCGCGCCGCGCTCGGCGCGATGAAGGGGGGGGGGGGGCGCGGGGAAGGGCGGGGGGGGGGGGGTGGTTGCGTAGCGCGCACGGCGCTGGCGGGCGATGGCGAGGGGGGGGGGGGGCTTCGCGCGCGCAGTGGGGGAAGGCGTGTGTGTGTGTGTGTGTGTGTGTGGTGTTTGTGTGTGTGTGGTGGTTGTGTGGGTGTGTGGGGTGTGGGTGTGTGTGTGTGTGTGTGTGGTTTGTGTGTGTGTGTCAATTACACCATGGGTCTGTTCATCTTAGCGGGGTCGCGTTCGCGCGACAAGTATGGCACAGCGCATTCAGTGCATCGGGCGTAGTGCGCCACGCGCAGTGCGCAGCGTGATCGACCCCTCGGGTGCAGCGCAGGGCGGTATAGTTTGCAACGCCGACCCGTGCGCATCGCCCTTCTGCACGTATAGTTTTTGTAGTTTTTTTGTAGTTGTTTGTAGTTTTTTTGTAGTTTTTTTTGGTAGTTTTAAAGCATAGCGGAGCAAATCTAATTAGATTTGATAGTTAACTAATAAAAAAAACTAATAGTTTACTAGCAAATGTTTTCAGACCCCCCCTCGCTAACATGTATAGAGCAACTACCTGAAAACTATACCCTTGGTTTTGAACGCGCATGGTCTGGTTTCGGGGCACTACGCCCGCGGGCTGCGCGCCTCCTGCCCGGTGCGGCGAGCCGTTCGACGTCCGCGCTCAGGAAGTGTCCGTTCACCCAAGGGCACCATCGGCGTGCGCTGGGGCGCCGTGGCCTATCGCGCGGCCAGTGCGCTGCCCGAGGCTGCGGGGGACAGGCGCCCCGCCCGCGGCCAAGCTTCGCGGGGCCCGCGCGCTCGAGTGCCCGTGGCCGCGCGGAGGCTGCGCGGCGGCCGCGCGGCGCTGACGTTGGCAAATGGCGCCAGCGACGCAGCGCGACTGGCGGCCGCGCGCGGCACGGCCGCGCGCGCCAAGAAGCGCCACTCCGATTCCGCGCGCGCACCCCTTGATTGTCTCAATCACAAGGCGGCCCGCAGCTGGGGCCCCGCGGCCAGCCCAAACGGCGAGCGCAAATCGGGCGTAGCCCCGTCGAGAAAAAAACGCCCGCCTAACAAGTGCGGCGAGACAGCTCAGTCAGTGCAGCCCCGTCGGTTCAGGCAGTTTACTTCGCAAGAAACGAATTCGGGATACGCCCGAAAACGTTGCTTCATACTGTATTCGGAATGCGTTCAGCATGGCTTGCAAAGCTCGCATTACTGCGTTGATGAGTTATGCAGCATGCGTCGATAATGCAGTAGCAATGTTTCCAATGCGCCTTACGGGGCAATGTCCCCGCAAATTCTTCATCCTGTCTTCAGCGATGATGTCATGGAGGTTCGCCCGCCCCCGCCAAGGGCGACAGCCGTTTATATTAGCAAAGGGCTAGCGCATGCTCGCGAAGCGATCGCGCACATGAGCGAACGCTTGTCTTATCTCCTGCCGCACCACCCACCTGGCTTGTTAATGGTGGCAGCGCTTGCACCCTTGCCCTCGCCCCGCGAAGCGGAGGGGGTGATCGCGCCCGCTCCAGGGGCAGCTGGCATCGCATAAACCGCACTCCATGGGTTGCACTGCGCAGCTTGCAGGAGCGATCCAAGGAAAGTGCCCGAGGGTGGGGATGGAGCCCAGGATGAACAACAAGGTTTGAGGGGGGGGGCGGGGGCTCGGCCTCCGAGAGTGCCCAAGGACATCTTCCAGGACCCACGCCCAGGGCTGCTCAATATTGCCACGTATAGCCGTGCAGCCCTCACCGTCTACAGCCCTCACAACTGATCGAAATCCAATGCCAGTTGAACCCCTGTGGGCCAACAAAGCCACGTAACCGCATGACCCGATCGCCCTTTATATCCGATAGCACCATAACAGCATAGCCCATGCAGCCACAAGGGCCACTACACCAAACAAGGCAACCTAACAATTACATAGAACTTCGAAAAACACCTAGAACCCCGATAACCCCATATACCCCATCGTCCCTTATAAACGAACTGACTGCGGTAACCCATCGTGACCACCCGAACTCCTAGAACCCCTGCGGCCGCTAGGGCCCATAGAAACCTTCATGTCACCTGTCGCTCCCGCCGCCCCCCCCCCCCCCCTCCACCCCCGTGACCTTGCGGCCGTTAGAACCCGCAGGGCACCCAGGGCCCCGCATAACAACACGTGGCTTTGAAAACCAGCACGCACCCCCCCCCCCCCCCCTGTATAACCCCGACGCCCTCCAACCCCGATGGCCCCTTTGCGCGCGAGGCCCCAGGGCGCCCCCCCAGACGCTTGCGAACTTTCGCTATGACCCCTAAGTCACCGAGGCCCCCCGAGGCGCATGCGGCCCAACGACGCGCCAAGGCGCCCGCGCCCCCTAGACGCTCAACGCGCCGCGCCTAAGTCCCCGAGGCACCCCAGACAATCCATGACGCCATGCGCGTTGGTGCTAGCCCTGCCGCTGGCGCTTCTGGGGCTGCCCCCCCCCCCCCCCCCCTTTCCAACCCCCCTCCCCCCATGCTTCGAGAGAGGGCGACTGCGCCCGCCCCAGGAGCGCACCTGGCGCGCCATGAGCTGCGTCGCTGGCATTCCTGGGGCCGCCGCACCCGCCCGCGAAGCAGGAGAGGGCGGCCGCGCCCGCGTCGGGGGAAAACTTAGCGCGCGCGAAGTTGCAGCGCTGGCGCCCCTGCCCCCGCCCAGCGGAGCGGGTGAGGGCGAGCGCGCCAACCCCAGGGGCAGCTAGCGCCGCATAAATCGCGCTCCATAGATTGCGCTGCATTTGTTTCAGGAGCGGCCCGAGAAAGGGCCTCGACACCCAAGATTGCCCATGGTGGCCTTCATCGTAGCCCAAGGCGGCCTAGCGCGCCCAAGGCGTCTTGACACGCACTCTGGGAAGGAGCCCCCTGTTGATGGTGATGTCGTTGATGCTGGTGTTGGCGATGATGGTCGTGGTGGTGAGAATGCTTCTTTCCCGATCTGGAAAAGCAACTGCCCATCGGACCGAGCAGTCGGAACGATCCCGAGACGGTCCTCACGCGCAGGATTTGAAACGCAGGTAGACTCGACTGGAAGACCATAGCGGCATCGCATCGGTAGCTGATGCAATCGAGGCCAGCTGACCGTGCCTCGCCCACCCAGGTCGGCACCGTAGGAAAACATGGCAGTATGCCGACGACGTTGACATAGCACGGCATCCCACACGACTTCACCGAATCCGTCTTCTACGTCGGCATCCATCCCCGATCCGTCCTCATCGCTATTGTCCTCGCCGCAGTCCGTATCCAAATTGCCTTCGTTTTCGAAAGCCACTGTGTACGACGTCTTCAGACGGCGCGCGGGCCGCGAGAGTTGGGGGCCAGCCTCCATGGACCGAAACACGCAGGCGATCACCTCTGGCATGCTCTCGATGTCATGGTTGGCCGCCTGGTTATCCGCGACCTGCTTGCGCTACAAGGTCATGCCCACATCTGCTCCTCATGCGGTGGCCGAAGAGGCTCGGCGGCGCCGACGGCGCTGTCGCCGACGGCGTCGGCCGCGTGGGTGGGAGACGCGGGGGGGAGGGGGGGGGGGGGGCCTGGTGCCGCGCTGGGCCCCTGTGCGCTATACGTCCTCGGCGCGGGCACCGCCGCCGCCGCCGCCGCCCTCCGATGCGACCCCGCACATCTGGTATGGAAGGGGGGTTGGCTGGCGCGGAATGTCGACCTGCAACGGGAAGACTCGGGCCGAACTGGACACGGCCGAACTCGACGGTGCGCTCGGCCCCCATGCTAAGTGTTTGGGGCCCTTCGTGAGGCGTTTTGTTGTCATGGCTCGTTGGGGCCCACGCTGTCAGTTAGTGCGTGCGATATGGATGCATGGCTATTATGAATTATGTCAGTTCCCAGGCCCACATGGCTACGTTTTTGCAGCGGGTATCATTGAACCCTTATCGGGCCTCCGAAATGCCGCTTGGCTTCCAGCAGCCCGAACCCGTTTATCCGAGCACCTTTGTTTGGGCGCCAACCAGTTAGATGCGGCGACCCCTTACATGGTGACCAAGTGCGTTTCCATGTTAACTGCTGGTTGGGCGCATGTTTCGATGGTGGGCGGCGTAGAACTCCGCCCGCTCGCGCGGGATTCTGCAGCGCACACCGTTGAAGGCCGCCGCGGTGGCATGCACAGAAAACAAATCGTTCGCGGAGGCGGGCTGACGCGCGGGGGTGGCGCGCGCCACCCGCGCGCGCGGGGAGTGCTGCATTGACCAAGAGAAACGTCATGCTGAAATTATTAGATAGCACGTGCGCGCCCGTCCATCACCCGCATGAAACGAAGTGGCGCGCGCCGCCGCCCGCCGAAGACGCACGCGGCCCCTTGAGGACGCCCGCGGGGCACCGCGCGCTCAGAACGCAGAAGAGGCCAACGCATGGAAGCGCGCAAAGGCCCGCCAGAAACAACACAAACCCCATGTGACCTCACTGTTCTGGGATAGGGCCCACTGGAATCCGCCGCGCGTAGATTGCGAACCTGCGAAGTTCACCTGGGGCCAGTCAGTGGGCCCAGCATCGATTTGACGCGCGCAATGAACTCATCCTTGGGAAGGGCCCAACCACGTGCAGTTGCGAGTTCAGTAATTGTGCCTACCCCTGCGGCGACGGATTTTTTGCGGGGCCACGAAACGAGCGAAGGGTGTGCCGAAACTGGCGGCGGCGCCATGCGAACTTCTAATTGGCGGCATTGGGTTGAGCTCCCTATGGGGCCACGTCGGGCGTGAGGGGTGCGCCGAAATGGGGCGGCGGTGCCATGCTAACTTTCCAACTGGCGCCTTCGGCGGGGTTCCCTATGGCACCACGGAGCGCGTGAGGCGTGTGCCGACATGGGGCGGCGGTGCCATGCGAACTTCACCAGCGCGGCCTTAGGTGGAGCTCCGTATGGGGCCACGAGGCGTATGGTGGGCGCGCCGAAATGCGACGGCGGTGCTGTGCAATTTTTCCGCTGGGGCTTTAGATGGGGCTCCCATGGGGCCGCGAAGCGTGCGAGGGGAGTGCCGACATCGCTCGGCCGCGTCATGCGACCTTTTCCCACTTGGGCCTTCGGCGGGGCTCCCTATGGGGCCACGAAGCGCGCGAGGGGCGTGCCGCAATGCGGCGGCGGTGCCATGCGAATCCCCCCGCTGGGGCCGCAAGTGGGCCCCCCCCATGGGGCCGCGAAGCGTGCGAGGGCGTGCCGTAATGGGGCGGCGGCGTCGTGCGAATTTCCCCGTTGGCGCCTTAGGTGCGGCTCCTATGGGGCCGCGACCCGCGCGGGGGGCGCGCCGAAGTGGTGCGGCTGTGCCGCGCTAACTTTTCCACTGGGGCCTCAGGCGGGCCCCCTATGGCGCTGCGAAGCGCGCGGGGGATGAGGCGGCGGCGACGTGCGACCTTTCCCACTGGGGCATTCGGCGGAGCCCCCAATGGGGCCGCGAAGCGCGTGAGGGGCGTGCCGAAATGACGCGGCTGTGCCACGCTGGTTTTCCCAGTGCGGCCGTGGGTGGGGACCCCTGAGGGGCCGCGGAACGCGCGTGGGGCGTGTCGAAGTGGAGCTGCTGCGCCATGCTAGCGTTCCCACTGCGGCCTTACGCGGAGCCCCCCCCCCCCCCTATGGGGGCGCGAAGCGTTTGAGGGGCACGCCGAAACAGACAGATACACGCGGATTGCGCGGCGCGGGCAAGGATGGGAGGAGAGGAGGGGGGGGGGGGAGTGAGGAACGCGGGGCGCTGTCTCTTCAAAACGAGGGCCCGACTCCGCGGGATGGCCGGGGAAAGAGCACGCGACGTCACAGTTGGTCGCCGCGGTCTCGCGCGGGAATGTATATCACCCAAAACGCCACCCACGTGCCCTTAGGACGATCTGCGTTTGGCTAAGACGACGCGTTCGTCCACGTGGCACCCCAGCGGGCGCCCGCGCGGGCCCGCGCAGGGCCCCGCGGGGGAACGGTTGGAATGCAGCGGGTGTCCTTCCAGAGCTCCAAAGTCCAGCGGGTGCACCGTTGCGCTCGGGCGGTTGGCGGCGCGCTCGGTGCGGCGTCTAGCTGGGCACCCACGAAAGCGCGGGTTTCACCTTGTGCGCGCGGCGAACATGTCGGGCCCATCCAGGGGCCAGGCAGGGCGTGGGGCCGTGCCCGCAGAGAGGCGATTGGGCTGGTTTCGGGCGTGCAACGGCGCGCGCGGCGCGGCGCCTCGCTCGGGCTATATGGGGCATTGGGCGCGTCGCGGCGCGCGCGGCGCAGCGCCTTCGATTTGCCGTGATGGGGGCGCGCGCGTTCGTTGGCGCCCGCGGCGCGCGCCCCGCTCTGATCTCGGATCGGAAGCATCGGCTCGCCACCGCCGCCCAAACTCCGAAGATGCACGCTTGGAAGGGGTGGCGGGCAGACGCAAGTCGGAGTCCCACCAGCCCTCTGGGCGTATGTGGTTTAGCGAGTGGTGCGTCTCTCTGCCAAAACCTCCTTCCCTTGTTCGGGGGGGGCGGGGGGGAGGGGGTGCACCGCTCCCCCTACCCCCTGCCCTGGATCTGGGAGGGGGAGGGGGGAGGGGGCCCGACGCATTAGAGCGCCCAATATGACCCAAGGTTGCTCCAAGGGTGCCCCAGAAGATAGCCCAAGATGGCTTCCAAGATGGCCCAATATAGCTCAAGGTGGCCCAAGATAGCTTTCGACGCACATCCAAGATGCTTCGAGACGGCCCTGGGAGGGTTTCCAATGTCTTTCGCGTCCTTCAATTGCCCTCCCAAGAGGCCCGCATGATTCCAAAACCTAGGGACAACCAATGCTGCTTGCCTTCTCGCACGTTCGCCCCCGACGTGCTCTCAAGGCGCCAATAGGCCGCGACATTGCCCCAGGGAGCCCAAGGTGCCCAAGGCTGCCCAAGGCGCCCCCCCCCCCCACCCCACCCCACCACGCACACACGGGCGCCCAAGAACGCCCCAAGAAAAGCTGCAACAGTCGGCCCCAATGCGCTTCTGTGGGTTTCCAAGGGGTGCGGTCCGAATTAACGCAGCCCTCTTGCGTTTCAGCCGCAGCCCCCAAGATGGCCCGACGAGGCCCCCCGAGACGCCCAGAAAGAGCCCCAAGAGGGCCCAGGGGCCCACACAAAAACAAGCCCCAAGAGGGCCCACGAGGGCCCCCAAAAAAACACCCAGAGCGCCCCACGGCGGCTACACAAGGCATCCGAGACAACGCTCCCGAGGCGGTTGTTGCACACCCTGCTGGCCACCAACACCGCCAGCACCAGCAGCAGCACCACCAGCACCACCAGCAACAGCAGCACCACGCCAAACACCAGCAACAGCATCCGCAGCAACACCAACAGCAACGTCAGCAGCATCACCAGCAGCACGAGAACCAGCAACACCAGCCGCAACATCAGCAGCACCAGCAGCAGCAGCATCAGCGACAGCCCAACCACGACCAGCAATAACATCAGCAGCAGCATCAGCATCACCAGCAGCGCAAGCACAGCAGCAACAGCAGCACCACCAGCAGCAGCAACAGCACGAGCAGCAGCACCAGACGGATCGGCCCCGAGCTTGACCCATCGAGGTGACCGCGGGTTGGTCCCAAGTTTTACCCCCCGAGGTGACCACGGATCGGTCCTGAGCGTCACCCCCCGAGGTGACCACGGATCGGCCCCGAGTTGTACCACTCGAGGTGGTCACGGATCGGTCCCGAACGTTACCCCTCGAAGTGACCACGGACCCATCCCGGGCTTTACCGCACGAAGTGGCTTCGATTCGGCCCCGAGCGTTACCCGCCGAGGTGACCACAGATCCGTCCCGAGCTTTTTACCCCTCGAGGTGACCTCGGATGGGCCCCGAGCTGTACCCCTCGAGGTGACCTTGGATCGGTCCCGAACTTTGCCCACCGATGTGCCAGGATGGCCCCAAGATGCGGGTGAAGCACCAGCAGCAACCAGACAGCACCGACAACAGCACCACCAGCATCACAAACATAACCAGCAACAGCACAAGCGGCACCCCAGCATAATGAGAAACCACGCAAGCCAGCCAGCAACACCAGCAGCGGCACCAGCAGCGGCGCCACCAGCACCATGAGCAACACCACCAGCACCACCGCCAGCAGAAGCACCGCCAATCTGCGCTTCCAGGGCTCTCCCACTGTACTGCTGTGGCCCGCGATACCGCCGTGGCATAGGAAACTATATTAAGTCACAAACTGTATGTTCCAGCTGGTTCTGCGCCCCTTCAACGCGCCTCCGAAACGGCTGTGTGACTGCGTCCTTCCAAGGATCATTGGCTAACCAACTCACTTGGCTATCGTTTCTGGGTGGGCTGGTGGGGGCACGCGAAGCGTCAACATGTTTTGCCATGTCTCATGAGGGGCCCCTTGGGCCTTGGGGCAATATTAGAGGCCTCTTGGGATGTCCTTGTGGGGCACCCTGGCGGCCTCTTAGGCCGTCGCACGGCAACCCTGCGCCATTTTGGGTCTCGTTCGGGCCGTTTCCCAGGTTCTCCTGCAAAAAAAACATCTTGGGTCGGATTGGCTGCGCCTGCGGCCGCATTGCGGCCAGATTGGGTTTTCGTGAGTACCGTGGGCCTTCATGGGCCGCTTGTCTTAGTCGAGCCGACGCTTCTCTGAGCCCGTCGGGTGTCACTAGTCAACTCCTGGTGCAATCACTGGTATGGTAATGCAGTTAGCAGCGCAAGCATTGATTGGGTGGTACAGCTAGCGGTCGCATAACTCGGACCCGCCGCAGCGCCTATATGGGCGCCGAGGCGTGTTGGACAGGCTCCGATGCCCCTCCCTGGCGGACCCACCGCCGACCCCAGACGCCCTGCAACGGCCTCAAGACGACCCGCCGCGTCCCCAGACATGCCCCCACGACGGCCGTCACGGCCGCCACTCTGGCCCAGGAAGGCCGCGGCTCCCCCAGCCCCCACCCCGCACCCCCGAGGACGACACCTCTGCGTTGTAAGTCCCGCGGCGGGGGCGACGTCGGATCACCGTGAGGTGCAGATCAAAAAAACAATGGCGCCCAGCAGCCCTCTCGTGCAAATGCAACAGAAAATATCAACGTCAAGCAAACATCATACTTCACCAGCGTGGCGTGAAACACATGTGTTTTCAAGGGCGTGTGGCACGCAACTCAGTACACGGATATGTCTATTTCTCTGGCTCGGACTCTTCGTCATCCCGTTGCTGGCGCTCCTGCTCGAAGATGTCATCGGACCCTGCGAGCCATCCGAGGATATCCCTGCCGCGCCTCCTGGTAGCATGATCGATCGTCTTATACAAGCTCTTGTGGTCCCAGGCGTCGCTGCACTCGTCAGCCGAGATCAGCCAGGCCATGAGGTAGCCCAACGGCCTGCCTTGACCCTGCGCCCGCTTGGTCGCCCCCTTGCCACGGCGAGACACTCGGCACCGTCTCCCGTGTGCTTCACACTCGCCGCAGTACGCATAGATCTCGTTGTTCTTATAGGCGACGATAGAGCCGCCCCCAAGATGACCAGGCAGCCTGAAACTACACACGGCCTGTTCTCGCAGGTGTGGCGGATGCTCGACGCCGAGGTCGGGGGGCTCGTCGGCGCCAGCGTCCTCCGACGAACTCGAACTCGCCGTAGACGAGCTGTCAGACGACAGTTGCTCTCGACTGCCGTCGGAGCCATCCACCGCGGCCTCGACGATGGCCTGCTCCTCCTCGACGCCCGAGGCCCCCACCTCGCCGCCGCCGCCGTCAGCAGAGCCGCCGCCCTCAGTGGCAGCGTCGCCCCCATCCGAGTCGCCCCCGCCGCCATCGTCGGATCTCTCGTCGCGCGCGGCCTTGAAGCGGTCGGCCAGAGCGTGCCACTGGCTGATCCGTCGACGCCTCGGCGCGGCGGGGTCTCAAATGACGTGCGTCTCGCCGTCGTGGACGGCTCTCCTGGGGGAAGGAAGCGTGCGGAGTGGCTGGCGCGCCCGCCCGCTCACCCCCTGACGGTGCTGACGCCTAGGGGGGCGCTCAGTTTTTCGAGTCGCGCCCAGCCGACGATGCACCGTGGACCGATTGATCGGCGGCGAGGGGTTGGACGGGCTACGCATGGGTAGTGCACGGCCAAGTTACCGAATGAAATTAGCAACGCCAGCCAGCGCAATGTCCTGGGCCATCGGGGGGCCCTGTCCAGAACCGCCCTCCGCCTCCAACGCCGCTGGATGCCATCTTCGGGCCGAGGCCCCCAGGAACACTTCGAGCAAACCAAGAGTTGCGCCCTTCTCACGCCCGCTGGAAGTAAGAGCCCGAACGGAAACACTGCCTCCCTGATGGCATCCAGACGCGCCCCGAGGCCCCGAGGAGGCCGTTGACCATCCGACACTCCCGCAAGACATCCCCACCATCGCCAGGACCCCAAACACTGACGGTGCAAGCGCTGATTGGGGCATTCAGCGACGCGTGGCGGTGAGAGAACCACCGCTGCAAACAGAGGGAGGGTGAGGGCGTGCCCCCCTGACATGCATTAACAGCCCGTGTTGTCCCCTTCTGCAGCCGGGGCCCCACGGCGCCCACGACGGTGTCGTTCTCGATCAGCTCGAAGTGCGCCAGCAGCCAACGCTTCGACAAGTCGAAGATCTCGCAAGCAGCCCACGCATCAAGACTCCTAGGCAACGCCTCCAACTCCACCAAGCGTTCTCTGAGCTTCTGGTCGCCGTCCAAGTCGACGACGTACCCTGGCGTCCGCATGGGGACGTAGAAGGGCTCGAACGGGCTCCAGCTGTGAAAGCCGACGTGCATGAACGCGTAGAGGGCGCCGTCGTCGCACTCGGCAGCGGGGCCGCCATCCCCATCGTGCCGAACAGCCAAGCCGATGAAACAGCACACGATCAACCCTGAATCAACGTTGGACCGGAGAGCTCCAGGGCGGTATAAGCGCCGCGTGGCCTTCTCGAGGTTCGCCTTCAACTTTACCAGCGACGCCGACTCAGGGCAGCATATGAAACGGCGAGCCTCCCAGCACCTCCGGTGGACAGGTGGCTCGTCGAACACCTCGCAGTCCTTGTGCAAGCTTGCGCGGGACAGCCCATGCCAGAAGCGATGCAAGAGACCTCGCAACGCGCGCACTGGGCGGGTCTGCCCCGTCAGCGCAGCGAGTCGCTGCGCCCGCTGGTAGACGGAGTCGTCGGCCCACTCGGCGTGCAAGAAATTCGGGGCGCCTTCCTCGGACTGAGCGTTCCTCGGGTCGGCAACGAAGAAGCTAGCGCCAGCGGCATGCGGCGCCGCGCGGCCCGCTGCCAGGGCCAGCTCCCGAGCGCCCGCGCGGCCGCCCCTCTCGGCGAAGTCGACCACCTGCTGCTCGGCAACCTCCAACGAGCTGCAAGCCGCCCCCGCCAAGACGCGATTACCCCGACCCCCCCATGGAGCGCAGACCGAACCGAACAACAACAAACACCAACGTTCCGATGTAAACAACACCGAGGAACACGTCGGTGGGGATCCGTGTCTGGTTGGGGAGGGTCGGTTTGGAGCTCGTTCGGGCCTTCTCCTCACGCCGCTCCGAGTCCGAGGAGGTCCGCAGAGCGCGCTCGATGACTGCAAGGGCGTCTGCGCTCGGCCTGGCGGCCAACGCACCCGACGGGGCAGCCGCAGCAACGGCAGCGAGTGTGCGCCCGTGGGCCTCCAGGGCGCGGGGCAGGGGAGCAGGCTGCCCAACTCTGTCATCGGCGAGCTGAGCGCGGACGTGCATCGCGGCAACTGCCTCTGCGTCGGCGCGGGCCCTGGCCCGCTGCATCTCGCGCCGACCCATCGGAAAAGGCCCCCCCCCCTCGCTGACCTCAGCGTTGGCCTCATCCGCCTGCCGCTGGAGCTCGTCGATGTCGCCGTCGCCCAGCCTGCGGAACTTCGCCCACATCCCCGAGAAGCTGGGCTGTGCGTTGCCTTCCCGCCCGCACTCACGACTGAAGAAAGCGTCGGCAGCCCGCAGCTTCCGCCTCCGCGGGGCGCTCGGGGCGCCAGCAGCGCGGGCTTGTTGCCGGCATGGCTGGTCGGCCTCAGGGCTGCTTGAGCTGGGTGTCCGAAGCTGCCGAAAGGCTCTCGCCAGCCTGCGGAACCCTTGGCCGATCCATTCGACGCCGACGCGGGAAAGGCTGGCAACCCACGTGTTCACCGACGCGGGAAAGGCTGGCTCCACTCCTGCTTCACTGTCCTCATGGAGCAAGCTAGCCACGTGCATCAAGTCATGCCGCGCGTCTGCGATGACCCCGTGCCTGCGGTGCCTGCAGAACTGCAGCGACCAGGAGTCGAGCACGCAATCCTTCTCGTCGAGAGCCGCCTTCATGGCATCATCGCTGCGGATACCCGCAAACGTTTTATTCGGATACCATGTTTTCTCCAACTTGGTAAGTGATGTCGTGCAGACGGCCTGAGATAGCAAGCGGAACGCAGTGCACTGCAACCTCAGAGTCTTGCATCGCAGCGGGATGCCCCCCCAATGAGCGGAAGTCTGACATCAGAACGAAAGCGTTGTCAACCAGACGAGTCTCCAACTCCACATCGTAAGCCTCCAGAACTTGATACATGAAGGTGCGGCCATGGTTGCCCTTCAACGCCTGGGATGATGACGCTTTCTGCATCAACTTCTTATGGTCACCGCAAGAGTAGACCAGCCCACCGATGAAATCGCGGTGCAAGTTCATCGTTCTCAGCACGACGACGGCAGCGGATAGGACTTCATCTGGGCCAATACCAATAGTAGCGAAGTGCTTCGTGACGGTACCCCTCTGGCTCTACTATTCGAGCTTTTTTCAACTCTGCCTGCGCTGCGACGGCGAGATGCGGCACGCTCATGCCAGCTGGGTTCGAGTCCAGGACCGCTTGGAGCGCGCCCTTGCCGTCTAGGTCCACTCTCGGCTGTGCGCCCTTCTTCTCGCTGGGGTAATACACAGCAATCCACTTGCCCCATGCGTCGGCAAATATTCCCAAGCCCTGCAAGAGAATGAAATACTCCACTATCTCTTCGCACCCATTCCACTGGCGACAAGGAAACGAACGGGGTGCCCGCGGACATATGGCTGTGAGGAAATCGCGGGACAACAATTGCCGAACTCGTTCTTCAGATCTGCATCCGTTGGGGGAGTTCGCAACGTGAATGAGCCTGGAGCCGTCGATGCCGCCGTCGATCGTAGCCCAGATGACGCTCCGCCTCCACGCGTTCTTGCCGGTGCGGGGCTGCACCGCATGGTCGAGGAGGTGCTCGAGACGTTTCACATGCACTGGCAAGCAGGCCCCCTCCGCCAGGTAAGTGAACCGACCAGGCGCAAGTATAAGTTGCTTAACCTCTCTCCGAAAATCGTTGCTGTTGTAGGCTCTGCGCATCACAAGGGCGAGGTTGGTGTAGAACTCAATTTCTCGGGGTACTTTTTTCTTGAATGGGTCCTTCTTGCAATTTGACGCTCTATGGACGCAACACAGCTTATGTAGCAAGTGCATGCCGGGGTAGACACATGAGCGGTGACGCTCAGCCCTGATGAACGCCCTGTCTCCGTCTGTGGTCGTGTTCCCCTGGTGGCGGGCGAACTTCTGAGCGATGCGGTCTGCGTCGGCCAGGCGGGTCTGGTGCAGCACGGCGTAATAACATTCTCCACTTGTATTCGAAACCACTTGAACAGGGGTGCAGAGACTGAATGAGAAGCTGACGTGTGGGGCAGGTTGGCCGCCGCTGCCCCGCTTCACAAACAACACGCCATAGTTCCATTCGGTGTTGACCAGTTTCGCCCTCTCGTCAGCATCGCCGGGCAAGTCGTTGTCTATAGTTCCCTCGTCGTTCGACCCCGTGGCGCCCCTCGCAGGAAACTGGGTCTCATCTGAGCGAACGGCCTCTGTGAAGACCAGGCCCACGGCGCCCCCAGCAATGCAAATATCGTACACATGCTCCATCAACCTCACGACGGAAGTGGCGATCGTACAACGCAGCAGCGGCAGCCGTTCTCTCTTCTACACTTTGAAACGCGTTAAAAGATAGACCAACCATGTTTGCATATGCAGAGGCTGACATCATTGTTTATTTTTCTCTCAATACATACTCCCCGATCTCCATGTGCGTCTGGTGCAACAAGCCGTCTAAACTTATGTTGTTGGCGATGGCATCGCCAACCTCTAACACCAGACGTCTGAACGACTCTGCATCTGAAACCACGAAAGAATTATTATTGGCTAGAGCTGCGCCGCCGATGCTGTCCTCGGGCCCGCCGTCGACGGGGTCGACCTGGCTCTCGAGCTGCTGCGCCCCAGGCCCTGACGGCGCCAAGATGCCGCCGTGGTGTGTCATCACATCTGCGAGCACAGCGTTCACGGTTCTCCGACGTGGACGGCCGCGCCCGCCTTGAGCGGGTGGGCCCTCGACTATGGCATCCACGGGCGGGACCTCGACGATCATGGCATCAGCAATGGCGGCGGCGTCGGCGCCCTCGGGCGGGCCGTCCATGCCATCGTCGGTCGGAGATCCGAACAGTGACCAACCTGACAAGACTTCTGACGGGCCGCTGCTGCTCGACTCTCCGCCGAGATCTGAATCCAACAGTTGGCGACGCAACTCCAGCCAGTCGCCGCCCGTGCCACACATCGGGGGTCCGAGCGACACTCACACATGAGTCAAGGCTGTGTGAAACAAACAAAAATGAAAGGCTTATTTGAGCCAAAACGGTTACGGAAGCTCCCCCCACCAAGACTCTCCGAACAAGCCCAACGACACAGTCGTAAAGTGCCCCGCGCGTTCAATCCTATGGCGCTTCTGGTGGCCGCCATGAGTTCTTAACCTCGTATGGGCCCACGCAGATGAGATGGGGGGTGCGCCCGAGACTCCTTCGCAATTCACTCTGTTATGACGCACCCGCTGGAGACAACCTCACAATTCGATCTGGGATTAGGCTCCCGCTCGAGACTGACGTCACCAGCACCAGCGAAAAACGCGCCAGACACCCTAAGGAGCGCGACGATACTGGTGAGAGGATGATGGCGGGGCCATCGTGAATGCATATAAAGTATACAACGGAATGCCATACGGGTTCGGAGCGAACAGGAAGGGAAAATATACACATTAGCACACGCATGTGGAGGACTCGCGGCCATGGTGGAGGACAACGCAAAGAAAGAGGAGGAGGAGAGGGAGGATATAGATGGTGGCGATGGTGATCACATGGATAACGCGAGTTTGGTTGTGGTTGCGGGGGGGGCGGGGTTTGGTTGCGGTCGCGGGGGGAGGCGGCAGCTGCGCCGATAGGGTCGCCGCAGCAGCGGCTGGCCCCATCGGCGCAGCTGCCGCCTCGTGGCACCACTGCCCACGGGCATTTCGTGAGGGGCTATTTTTGGGGCTCGCTGTTTTGTAATCTGAATTCGTACATTCCGAATAAGATTTGCATAGTTTGGGCCTTTCTGCCCAGCGAGCTTACTGACGAGGCCAGGAAGTCTCAAATCTGGAGCGATCGGCGTTCCTGCGGGCGTTCCAGCGGGCGCTCTGCGCACTTCATCGAGAACGAACGCGTTTGCAATGAATCATGGGGGGGGGGGCTGGAGACGGGAAAGCGGATTGCGACATTGCTGGTATATCTTAGGTTTAATATGGCCCGTATTCTCCTCATGCTCTGCTGCCTCATACTGCTGCTGCTGCTGCTGCTCCTCCCCTTCATCCGTGGAGAAAGGATGACACTCATGGCGGGAGGAAGCCGGAGGAGACCAGGGGAGCACGAAGAGGACGGAAATGCGTGTACGTACGCAGAGGAGGAAAAGGGGGTTCATCGCTGTCCACGAGATCCAGGCTCGTGACAACCCAAAACACCCCTTGAGAGCTTTCGTAGACAGGGCACTTTGCAGCCAATGCGATCCAGAGTGCACGGGGGTGCTCCGCATGCGGCCCCAGGGAGAGTTCGAGTGATAGGAAAAAAGGGAGGTTGGTAGAGTCTTTACTCGCCCTGCTGCTGTAAAGCGGCTTGCCTGGCAAAGTGATCTTCTGGGCAAACCCATGTTGGTTGCAAACTGACCCCAGCGCGTCCCGAGGGGGGTCCCAACGAGGGGGGGGATCTCACGGAGGGGGGCCCGGAGGGGGGGGGGGGTCCTGGGAGATTCCCTGGGCGGGGGCGGCCTGGTGGGCGGGCTGGGGTGCTCAGGCCTCTCCGCCTCCGTCCCTGCTGATGCTCCGGCGATCTCGGGGCAAATGTGGACATCCTTGGGCCACCTGGGCTTGCCAGAGTCCTCTTGGGAGCAGCCTC
Organism: Prorocentrum cordatum; assembly: GCA_963575745.1. Taxonomy (NCBI): domain Eukaryota; class Dinophyceae; order Prorocentrales; family Prorocentraceae; genus Prorocentrum; species Prorocentrum cordatum. Next base: position 359,638 of record CAUYUJ010021459.1, read on the forward strand.
GGCACTCGTGGAAATCTCGCGGGCCATCTTGAAAGTCCACGTCTGCTTCGACCCTTGGGTTTTCGTGTGATCTTGACGTTCTCGCCGCACCGGTCGCAACAGAGCCCAAGACGGCCAAAGAACATTCCAAAGCCAGCCCAAGATGGCCTAAGCTGGCCCAGCAAAGGGGCCCCCGAGCGGCGCCCACCAGGCCCCGAAGATGGCGAAAAGAGAGGCCCCCGAAAGCAGGCCGCTGCCGCACCGCTGAAGCAAATCCCTCGGACATGATCCCAAGACACCCGGAGGGGCCCAGAAGGGGCCCCCACAGGCCACAAGACGCACCCAGGTCGGCCACAAAGGCTCTCAAGCCCTCCCCCAAGCAAAACCCAGGATCCCCCACATTGCCACCACGGTCTCGGGAGCACGACCCAGGCGCAGTGGCCCGAGGGGCAGAGGACCGATAGATTTCCCCCGATCGCATTACAGCCACGGCTGCCCCTCTGCCCCCCTCCGTGCCCTTGCCGCCTCGTGCGCCCACCGGCCTGCTCACTTCGCTTGGTAGGCGGAACCGGCCGTAAGGCTTCAGCACCGTGGAGGAGGAGAGAGAAAAAGGAATGCAGTCAGGTAGAACTGTCGGTTTGCAGGGGTGGGCGCCTGAGACACATGCGTGGACTTCACATGAAACGGCCCCGCGCCATGACCCCAGTGGGCCTTGCGCGCCCCGGGAAAATGACGCTGCCGCTCGCCCGTTGACGCAGACATGAAGGAAGGACACTCCCCAGCGCCTCCCCCGCTCGAGGAAGAGAGGGACGGCAACGAACGCAGCCTGCTGTATGCTGGCCGCGGAGCAGAGAGAGTGACTACCTACCATACCACCCCAACCCAACCCGAAGACCCGAGTCTGACCCGAATTTCGGGTTGGGGGGGTACGCGTTCCATGTATTGTTGCAATGTTGCCCGACCCCCCCCCCACTGGAAATGGAAGGCAAATTGAAGCCTTCGGGATGGGTTGGGGTGGTTTGGTGGGCGGTGAGAGAGAGAGAGAGAGAGAGAGAGAGAGAGAGAGGAGCGGGAGGAGGGACATCATGATAAACGCACGGAGGAGCATAGTGGACAGGCGGCGCGTCACTGTGGCTCTTGGTCCATGGCTCGGGCCTCCGGTGGCCGCTCGGGAGCATCCGGGCACCCCCGGAATGCTCTCGGCGAGGCGCAACTGCTCGAGAGCATTCCAGAGCCGGGGAACCGCCGAAAACCAGCAGAAACCCAAGAACACCTCACAATTCGAAGGGGCGTGATGGCGACGACCCCGCAGGCTGTCGCGTTGGCGCAGCCTGCCGAACGTGTTGTCCACGCTAGGGCATTCTGCTGAGCGGAACAGCGTGCGCAGCCTCGCTGGGAGGAGCTCGCTCTCGGGTCGCCGCTTCCCGTCGGCACGCTGGGTGGCTTCGGGGTGGACGTCAAACCTGCCCGGGCCGAGCCCGTCCGTGCAGCCCTCATCCCTGCAGGCAGGTCCCCCGTCGAGGCCGCTCGCCTCTTGGGGCTGCCAGTCCCCGCCGTGCTGCCTGGCGTTGCCTGGCGCCCTATACCTCCGAGGACGTCTGGCTGGCTCTCGCCCAAGGGATCCGCGCCGCTCGAACTCGCGTGGCCCTTTTCCTGGCTGATGCACGCGCCATCGGGCCAGGCGTTCAGCTGCGCCCCTATTCCAACACCTCGCGGCACCAGGTCTCGATCGCCGTGCCGGGGAAAGCGGCGCGATGCTCGCCCGCGCCAAACTGCAGGCCGCCCGCGGCGGCGAAGACCGTGCCGAGCTCCGCGTCGCCACGCGTGCCGTCGGCCTCAACGTCGGCGCCCGGTCCGGCGCGCAGCCCGCCGTGACCCCAACCGCCGAGCCGCCCGCGCCGCCTCCGCCGCTGCGCTCGGGGTCGCTGCCCGCTGCGTGGTGCCGCTGTCCCTGCTACTCGGCGCGTTCCCTGCCGTGGTGCCGCCCGTCCCAGGCGGGCGCTGCCCCAGCCGCGCGTGGGGCGCGGCCCACGAGGCCCGCCAGGGCCCCAGACCCCCGACGTCGTGATTTTTTCACAACGTCGACCCCCTGAGGTCTGGACCCTTTCCCCGGGACCGGTTCTTCGTCCGGAGTCGTTTTTTGACAGTCCCGAGGCCCGGTGAGGGCCGCCGAAGGCCGAAAATAGCGAAAAACCTCCCGTCGTGATTTTTTCACGACGCGAGGAGGTCTGGGGCAGAGGCGACGGCGCGCTGCAGTGCGGCTCCCC
>CAUYUJ010021459.1:361983-439483 GCA_963575745.1 Prorocentrum cordatum
GGCGCCCCGCCCGCGGCCAAGCTTCGCGGGGCCCGCGCGCCCGAGTGCCCGTGGCCGCGCGGAGGCTGCGCGGCGGCCGCGCGGCGCTGACGTTGGCAAATGGCGCCAGCGACGCAGCGCGACTGGCGGCCGCGCGCGGCACGGCCGCGCGCGCCAAGAAGCGCCACTCCGATTCCGCGCGCGCACCCCTTGATTGTCTCAATCACAAGGCGGCCCGCCGCTGGGGCCCCGCGGCCAGCCCAAACGGCGAGCGCAAATCGGGCGTGGCCCCGTCGAGAAAAAAACGCCCGCCTAACAAGTGCGGCGAGACAGCTCAGTCAGTGCAGCCCCGTCGGTTCAGGCAGTTTCCTTCGCAAGAAACGAATTCGGGATACGCCCGAAAACGTTGCTTCATACTGTATTCGGAATGCGTTCAGCATGGCTTGCAAAGCTCGCATTACTGCGTTGATGAGTTATGCTGCATGCGTCGATAATGCAGTAGCAATGTTTCCAATGCGCCTTACGGGACAATGTCCCCGCAAATTCTTCATCCTGTCTTCAGCGATGATGTCATGGAGGTTCGCCCGCCCCCGCCAAGGGCGACAGCCGTTTATATTAGCAAAGGGCTAGCGCATGCTCGCGAAGCGATCGCGCACATGAGCGAACGCTTGTCTTATCTCCTGCCGCACCACCCACCTGGCTTGTTAATGGTGGCAGCGCTTGCGCCCTTGCCCTCGCCCCGCGAAGCGGAGGGGGTGATCGCGCCCGCTCCAGGGGCAGCTGGCATCGCATAAACCGCACTCCATGGGTTGCACTGCGCAGCTTGCAGGAGCGATCCAAGGAAAGTGCCCGAGGGTGGGGATGGAGCCCAGGATGAACAACAAGGTTTGAGGGGGGGGGCGGGGGCTCGGCCTCCGAGAGTGCCCAAGGACATCTTCCAGGACCCACGCCCAGGGCTGCTCAATATTGCCACGTATAGCCGTGCAGCCCTCACCGTCTACAGCCCTCACAACTGATCGAAATCCAATGCCAGTTGAACCCCTGTGGGCCAACAAAGCCACGTAACCGCATGACCCGATCGCCCTTTATATCCGATAGCACCATAACAGCATAGCCCATGCAGCCACAAGGGCCACTACACCAAACAAGGCAACCTAACAATTACATAGAACTTCGAAAAACACCTAGAACCCCGATAACCCCATATACCCCATCGTCCCTTATAAACGAACTGACTGCGGTAACCCATCGTGACCACCCGAACTCCTAGAACCCCTGCGGCCGCTAGGGCCCATAGAAACCTTCATGTCACCTGTCGCTCCCGCCGCCCCCCCCCCCCCCCTCCACCCCCGTGACCTTGCGGCCGTTAGAACCCGCAGGGCACCCAGGGCCCCGCATAACAACACGTGGCTTTGAAAACCAGCACGCACCCCCCCCCCCCCCCCTGTATAACCCCGACGCCCTCCAACCCCGATGGCCCCTTTGCGCGCGAGGCCCCAGGGCGCCCCCCCAGACGCTTGCGAACTTTCGCTATGACCCCTAAGTCACCGAGGCCCCCCGAGGCGCATGCGGCCCAACGACGCGCCAAGGCGCCCGCGCCCCCTAGACGCTCAACGCGCCGCGCCTAAGTCCCCGAGGCACCCCAGACAATCCATGACGCCATGCGCGTTGGTGCTAGCCCTGCCGCTGGCGCTTCTGGGGCTGCCCCCCCCCCCCCCCCCCTTTCCAACCCCCCTCCCCCCATGCTTCGAGAGAGGGCGACTGCGCCCGCCCCAGGAGCGCACCTGGCGCGCCATGAGCTGCGTCGCTGGCATTCCTGGGGCCGCCGCACCCGCCCGCGAAGCAGGAGCGGGCGGGCGCGCCCGCGTCGGGGGAAAACTTGGCGCGCGCGAAGTTGCAGCGCTGGCGCCCCTGCCCCCGCCCAGCGGAGCGGGTGAGGACGAGCGCGCCAACCCCAGGGGCAGCTAGCGCCGCATAAATCGCGCCCCATAGATTGCGCTGCATTTGTTTCAGGAGCGGCCCGAGAAAGGGCCTCGACACCCAAGATTGCCCATGGTGGCCTTCATCGTAGCCCAAGGCGGCCTAGCGCGCCCAAGGCGTCTTGACACGCACTCTGGGAAGGAGCCCCCTGTTGATGGTGATGTCGTTGATGCTGGTGTTGGCGATGATTGTCGTGGTGGTGAGGATGCTTCTTCCCCGATCTGGAAAAGCAACTGCCCATCGGACCGAGCAGTCGGAACGATCCCGAGACGGTCCTCACGCGCAGGATTTGAAACGCAGGTAGACTCGACTGGAAGACCATAGCGGCATCGCATCGGTAGCTGATGCAACCGAGGCCAGCTGACCGTGCCTCGCCCACCCAGGTCGGCACCGTAGGAAAACATGGCAGTATGCCGACGACGTTGACATAGCACGGCATCCCACACGACTTCACCGAAACCGTCTTCACGTCGGCATCCATCCCCGATCCGTCCTCATCGCTATTGTCCTCGCCGCAGTCCGTATCCAAATTGCCTTCGTTTTCGAAAGCCACTGTGTACGACGTCTTCAGACGGCGCGCGGGCCGCGAGAGTTGGGGGCCAGCCTCCATGGACCGAAACACGCAGGCGATCACCTCTGGCATGCTCTCGATGTCATGGTTGGTCGCCTGGTTATCCGCGACCTGCTTGCGCTACAAGGTCATGCCCACATCTGCTCCTCATGCGGTGGCCGAAGAGGCTCGGCGGCGCCGACGGCGCTGTCGCCGACGGCGTCGGCCGCGTGGGTGGGAGACGCGGGGGGGAGGGGGGGGGGGGGGCCTGGTGCCGCGCTGGGCCCCTGTGCGCTATACGTCCTCGGCGCGGGCACCGCCGCCGCCGCCGCCGCCCTCCGATGCGACCCCGCACATCTGGTATGGAAGGGGGGTTGGCTGGCGCGGAATGTCGACCTGCAACGGGAAGACTCGGGCCGAACTGGACACGGCCGAACTCGACGGTGCGCTCGGCCCCCATGCTAAGTGTTTGGGGCCCTTCGTGAGGCGCTTTGTTGTCATGGCTCGTTGGGGCCCACGCTGTCAGTTAGTGCGTGCGATATGGATGCATGGCTATTATGAATTATGTCAGTTCCCAGGCCCACATGGCTACGTTTTTGCAGCGGGTAGCATTGAACCCTTATCGGGCCTCCGAAATGCCGCTTGGCTTCCAGCAGCCCGAACCCGTTTATCCGAGCACCTTTGTTTGGGCGCCAACCAGTTAGATGCGGCGACCCCTTACATGGTGACCAAGTGCGTTTCCATGTTAACTGCTGGTTGGGCGCATGTTTCGATGGTGGGCGGCGTAGAACTCCGCCCGCTCGCGCGGGATTCTGCAGCGCACACCGTTGAAGGCCGCCGCGTTGGCATGCACAGAAAACAAATCGTTCGCGGAGGCTGGCTGACGCGCGGGGGTGGCGCGCGCCACCCGCGCGCGCGGGGAGTGCTGCATTGACCAAGAGAAACGTCATGCTGAAAGTATTAGATAGCACGTGCGCGCCCGTCCATTACCCGCATGAAACGAAGTGGCGCGCGCCGCCGCCCGCCGAAGACGCACGCGGCCCCTTGAGGACGCCCGCGGGGCACCGCGCGCTCAGAACGCAGAAGAGGCCAACGCATGGAAGCGCGCAAAGGCCCGCCAGAAACAACACAAACCCCATGTGACCTCACTGTTCTGGGATAGGGCCCACTGGAATCCGCCGCGCGTAGATTGCGAACCTGCGAAGTTCACCTGGGGCCAGTCAGTGGGCCCAGCATCGATTTGACGCGCGCAATGAACTCATCCTTGGGAAGGGCCCAACCACGTGCAGTTGCGAGTTCAGTAATTGTGCCTACCCCTGCGGCGACGGATTTTTTGCGGGGCCACGAAACGAGCGAAGGGTGTGCCGAAACTGGCGGCGGCGCCATGCGAACTTCTAATTGGCGGCATTGGGTTGAGCTCCCGATGGGGCCACGTCGGGCGTGAGGGGTGCGCCGAAATGGGGCGGCGGTGCCATGCGAACTTTCCAACTGGCGCCTTCGGCGGGGTTCCCTATGGCGCCACGGAGCGCGTGAGGCGTGTGCCGACATGGGGCGGCGGTGCCATGCGAACTTCACCAGCGCGGCCTTAGGTGGAGCTCCGTATGGGGCCGCGAAGCGTATGGTGGGCGCGCCGACATGGGACGACGGTGCCGTGCAATTTTTCCGCTGGGGCTTTAGATGGGGCTCCCATGGGGCCGCGAAGCGTGCGAGGGGAGTGCCGACATCGCTCGGCAGCGTCATGCGACCTTTTCCCACTTGGGCCTTCGGTGGGGCTCCCTATGGGGCCACGAAGCGCGCGAGGGGCGTGCCGCAATGCGGCGGCGGTGCCATGCGAATCCCCCCGCTGGGGCCGCAAGTGGGCCCCCCCCATGGGGCCGCGAAGCGTGCGAGGGCGTGCCGTAATGGGGCGGCGGCGTCGTGCGAATTTCCCCGTTGGCGCCTTAGGTGCGGCTCCTATGGGGCCGCGACCCGCGCGGGGGGCGCGCCGAAGTGGGGCGGCTGTGCCGCGCTAACTTTTCCACTGGGGCCTCAGGCGGGCCCCCTATGGCGCTGCGAAGCGCGCGGGGGATGAGGCGGCGGCGCCGTGCGACCTTTCCCACTGGGGCATTCGGCGGAGCCCCCAATGGGGCCGCGAAGCGCGTGAGGGGCGTGCCGAAATGACGCGGCTGTGCCACGCTGGTTTCCCCAGTGCGGCCGTGGGTGGGGACCCCTGAGGGGCCGCGGAACGCGCGTGGGGCGTGTCGAAGTGGAGCTGCTGCGCTGCGCCATGCTAGCGTTCCCACTGCGGCCTTATGCGGAGCCCCCCCCCCCCCCCCAATGGGGGCGCGAAGCGTTTGAGGGGCGCGCCGAAACAGACAGATACACGCGGATTGCGCGGCGCGGGCAAGGATGGGAGGAGAGGAGGGGGGGGGGGGTGAGTGAGGAACGCGGGGCGCTTTCTCTTCAAAACGAGGGCCCGACTCCGCGGGATGGCTGGGGAAAGAGCACGCGACGTCACAGTTGGTCGCCGCGGTCTCGCGCGGGAATGTATATCACCCAAAACGCCACCCACGTGCCCTTAGGACGATCTGCGTTTGGCTAAGACGACGCGTTCGTCCACGTGGCACCCCAGCGGGCGCCCGCGCGGGCCCGCGCAGGGCCCCGCGGGGGAACGGTTGGAATGCAGCGGGTGTCTTTCCAGAGCTCCAAAGTCCAGCGGGTGCACCGTTGCGTTCGGGCGGTTGGCGGCGCGCTCGGTGCGGCGTCTAGCTGGGCACCCGCGAAAGCGCGGGTTTCACCTTGTGCGCGCGGCGAACATGTCGGGCCCATCCAGGGGCCAGGCAGGGCGTGGGGCCGTGCCCGCAGAGAGGCGATTGGGCTGGTTTCGGGCGTGCAACGGCGCGCGCGGCGCGGCGCCTCGCTCGGGCTATATGGGGCATTGGGCGCGTCGCGGCGCGCGCGGCGCAGCGCCTTCGATTTGCCATGATGGGGGCGCGCGCGTTCGTTGGCGCCCGCGGCGCGCGCCCCGCTCTGATCTCGGATCGGAAGCATCGGCTCGCCACCGCCGCCCAAACTCCGAAGATGCACGCTTGGAAGGGGTGGCGGGCAGACGCAAGTCGGAATCCCACCAGCCCTCTGGGCGTATGTGGTTTAGCGAGTGGTGCGTCTCTCTGCCAAAACCTCCTTCCCTTGTTCGGGGGGGGCGGGGGGGAGGGGGTGCACCACTCCCCCTACCCCCTGCCCTGGATCTGGGAGGGGGAGGGGGGAGGGGGCTCGACGCATTAGAGCGCCCAATATGACCCAAGGTTGCTCCAAGGGTGCCCCAGAAGATAGCCCAAGATGGCTTCCAAGATGGCCCAATATAGCTCAAGGTGGCCCAAGATAGCTTTCGACGCACATCCAAGATGCTTCGAGACGGCCCTGGGAGGGTTTCCAATGTCTTTCGCGTCCTTCAATTGCCCTCCCAAGAGGCCCGCATGATTCCAAAACCTAGGGACAACCAATGCTGCTTGCCTTCTCGCACGTTCGCCCCCGACGTGCTCTCAAGGCGCCAATAGGCCGCGACATTGCCCCAGGGAGCCCAAGGTGCCCAAGGCTGCCCAAGGCGCCCCCCCCCCCCACCCCACCCCACCACGCACACACGGGCGCCCAAGAACGCCCCAAGAAAAGCTGCAACAGTCGGCCCCAATGCGCTTCTGTGGGTTTCCAAGGGGTGCGGTCCGAATTAACGCAGCCCTCTTGCGTTTCAGCCGCAGCCCCCAAGATGGCCCGACGAGGCCCCCCGAGACGCCCAGAAAGAGCCCCAAGAGGGCCCAGGGGCCCACACAAAAACAAGCCCCAAGAGGGCCCACGAGGGCCCCCAAAAAAACACCCAGAGCGCCCCACGGCGGCTACACAAGGCATCCGAGACAACGCTCCCGAGGCGGTTGTTGCACACCCTGCTGGCCACCAACACCGCCAGCACCAGCAGCAGCACCACCAGCACCACCAGCAACAGCAGCACCACGCCAAACACCAGCAACAGCATCCGCAGCAACACCAACAGCAACGTCAGCAGCATCACCAGCAGCACGAGAACCAGCAACACCAGCCGCAACATCAGCAGCACCAGCAGCAGCAGCAGCATCAGCGACAGCCCAACCACGACCAGCAATAGCACCAGCAGCAGCATCAGCATCACCAGCAGCGCAAGCACAGCAGCAACAGCAGCACCACCAGCAGCAGCAACAGCACGAGCAGCAGCACCAGACGGATCGGTCCCGAGCTTGACCCATCGAGGTGACCGCGGGTTGGTCCCAAGTTTTACCCCCCGAGGTGACCACGGATCGGTCCTGAGCTTTACCCCCCGAGGTGACCACGGATCGGCCCCGAGTTGTACCACTCGAGGTGGCCACGGATCGGTCCCGAACGTTACCCCTCGAAGTGACCACGGACCCATCCCGAGCTTTACCGCACGAAGTGGCTTCGATTCGGTCCCGAGCGTTACCCGCCGAGGTGACCACAGATCCGTCCCGAGCTTTTTACCCCTCGAGGTGACCTCGGATGGGCCCCGAGCTGTACCCCTCGAGGTGACCTTGGATCGGTCCCGAACGTTGCCCACCGATGTGCCAGGATGGCCCCAAGATGCGGGTGAAGCACCCGCAGCAACCGGACAGCACCGACAACAGCACCACCAGCATCACAAACATAACCAGCAACAGCACAAGCGGCACCCCAGCATAATGAGAAACCGCGCAAGCCAGCCAACAACACCAGCAGCGGCACCAGCAGCGGCGCCACCAGCACCATGAGCAACACCACCAGCACCACCGCCAGCAGAAGCACCGCCAATCTGCGCTTCCAGGGCTCTCCCACTGTACTGCTGTGGCCCGTGATACCGCCGTGGCATAGGAAACTATATTAAGTCACAAACTGTATGTTCCAGCTGGTTCTGCGCCCCTTCAACGCGCCTCCGAAACGGCTGTGTGACTGCGTCCTTCCAAGGATCATTGGCTAACCAACTCACTTGGCTATCGTTTCTGGGTGGGCTGGTGGGGGCACGCGAAGCGTCAACATGTTTTGCCATGTCTCATGAGGGGCCCCTTGGGCCTTGGGGCAATATTAGAGGCCTCTTGGGATGTCCTTGTGGGGCACCCTGGCGGCCTCTTAGGCCGTCGCACGGCAACCCTGCGCCATTTTGGGTCTCGTTCGGGCCGTTTCCCAGGTTCTCCTGCAAAAAAAACATCTTGGGTCGGATTGGCTGCGCCTGCGGCCGCATTGCGGCCAGATTGGGTTTTCGTGAGTACCGTGGGCCTTCATGGGCCGCTTGTCTTAGTCGAGCCGACGCTTCTCTGAGCCCGTCGGGTGTCACTAGTCAACTCCTGGTGCAATCACTGGTATGGTAATGCAGTTAGCAGCGCAAGCATTGATTGGGTGGTACAGCTAGCGGTCGCATAACTCGGACCCGCCGCAGCGCCTATATGGGCGCCGAGGCGTGTTGGACAGGCTCCGACGCCCCTCCCTGGCGGACCCAACGCCGACCCCAGACGCCCTGCAACGGCCTCAAGACGACCCGCCGCGTCCCCAGACATGCCCCCACGACGGCCGTCACGGCCGCCACTCTGGCCCAGGAAGGCCGCGGCTCCCCCTGCCCCCACCCCGCACCCCCGAGGACGACACCTCTGCGTTGTATGTCCCGCGGCGGGGGCGACGTCGGATCACCGTGAGGTGCAGATCAAAAAACAATGGCGCCCAGCAGCCCTCTCGTGCAAATGCAACAGAAAATATCAACGTCAACCAAACATCATACTTCACCAACGTGGCGTGAAACACATGTGTTTTCAAGGGCGTGCGGCACGCAACTCAGTACACGGATATGTCTATTTCTCTGGCTCGGACTCTTCGTCATCCCGTTGATGGCGCTCCTGCTCGAAGATGTCCTCGGACCCTGCGAGCCCTCTGAGGATATCCCTGCCGTGCCTCCTGGTAGCATGATCGATCGTATTATACAAGTTCTTGTGGTCCCAGGCGTCGCTGCACTCGTCAGCCGAGAGCAGCCAGGCCATGAGGTGGCCCAACGGCCTGCCTTGACCCTGCGCCCGCTTGGTCGCCCCCTTGCCACGGCGAGACACTCGGCACCGTCTCCCGTGTGCTTCACACTCGCCGCAGTACGCATAGATCTCGTTGTTCTTATAGGCGACGATAGAGCCGCCCCCAAGATGACCAGGCAGCCTGAAACTACACACGGCCTGTTCTCGCAGGTGTGGCGGATGCTCGACGCCGAGGTCGGGGGGCTCGTCGGCGCCAGCGTCCTCCGACGAACTCGAACTCGCCGTAGACGAGCTGTCAGACGACAGTTGCTCTCGACTGCCGTCGGAGCCATCCACCGCGGCCTCGACGATGGCCTGCTCCTCCTCGACGCCCGAGGCCCCCACCTCGCCGCCGCCGCCGTCAGCAGAGCCGCCGCCCTCAGTGGCAGCGTCGCCCCCATCCGAGTCGCCCCCGCCGCCATCGTCGGATCTCTCGTCGCGCGCGGCCTTGAAGCGGTCGGCCAGAGCGTGCCACTGGCTGATCCGTCGACGCCTCGGCGCGGCGGGGTCTCAAATGACGTGCGTCTCGCCGTCGTGGACGGCTCTCCTGGGGGAAGGAAGCGTGCGGAGTGGCTGGCGCGCCCGCCCGCTCACCCCCTGACGGTGCTGACGCCTAGGGGGGCGCTCAGTTTTTCGAGTCGCGCCCAGCCGACGATGCACCGTGGACCGATTGATCGGCGGCGAGGGGTTGGACGGGCTACGCATGGGTAGTGCACGGCCAAGTTACCGAATGAAATTAGCAACGCCAGCCAGCGCAATGTCCTGGGCCATCGGGGGGCCCTGTCCAGAACCGCCCTCCGCCTCCAACGCCGCTGGATGCCATCTTCGGGCCGAGGCCCCCAGGAACACTTCGAGCAAACCAAGAGTTGCGCCCTTCTCACGCCCGCTGGAAGTAAGAGCCCGAACGGAAACACTGCCTCCCTGATGGCATCCAGACGCGCCCCGAGGCCCCGAGGAGGCCGTTGACCATCCGACACTCCCGCAAGACATCCCCACCATCGCCAGGACCCCAAACACTGACGGTGCAAGCGCTGATTGGGGCATTCAGCGACGCGTGGCGGTGAGAGAACCACCGCTGCAAACAGAGGGAGGGTGAGGGCGTGCCCCCCTGACATGCATTAACAGCCCGTGTTGTCCCCTTCTGCAGCCGGGGCCCCACGGCGCCCACGACGGTGTCGTTCTCGATCAGCTCGAAGTGCGCCAGCAGCCAACGCTTCGACAAGTCGAAGATCTCGCAAGCAGCCCACGCATCAAGACTCCTAGGCAACGCCTCCAACTCCACCAAGCGTTCTCTGAGCTTCTGGTCGCCGTCCAAGTCGACGACGTACCCTGGCGTCCGCATGGGGACGTAGAAGGGCTCGAACGGGCTCCAGCTGTGAAAGCCGACGTGCATGAACGCGTAGAGGGCGCCGTCGTCGCACTCGGCAGCGGGGCCGCCATCCCCATCGTGCCGAACAGCCAAGCCGATGAAACAGCACACGATCAACCCTGAATCAACGTTGGACCGGAGAGCTCCAGGGCGGTATAAGCGCCGCGTGGCCTTCTCGAGGTTCGCCTTCAACTTTACCAGCGACGCCGACTCAGGGCAGCATATGAAACGGCGAGCCTCCCAGCACCTCCGGTGGACAGGTGGCTCGTCGAACACCTCGCAGTCCTTGTGCAAGCTTGCGCGGGACAGCCCATGCCAGAAGCGATGCAAGAGACCTCGCAACGCGCGCACTGGGCGGGTCTGCCCCGTCAGCGCAGCGAGTCGCTGCGCCCGCTGGTAGACGGAGTCGTCGGCCCACTCGGCGTGCAAGAAATTCGGGGCGCCTTCCTCGGACTGAGCGTTCCTCGGGTCGGCAACGAAGAAGCTAGCGCCAGCGGCATGCGGCGCCGCGCGGCCCGCTGCCAGGGCCAGCTCCCGAGCGCCCGCGCGGCCGCCCCTCTCGGCGAAGTCGACCACCTGCTGCTCGGCAACCTCCAACGAGCTGCAAGCCGCCCCCGCCAAGACGCGATTACCCCGACCCCCCCATGGAGCGCAGACCGAACCGAACAACAACAAACACCAACGTTCCGATGTAAACAACACCGAGGAACACGTCGGTGGGGATCCGTGTCTGGTTGGGGAGGGTCGGTTTGGAGCTCGTTCGGGCCTTCTCCTCACGCCGCTCCGAGTCCGAGGAGGTCCGCAGAGCGCGCTCGATGACTGCAAGGGCGTCTGCGCTCGGCCTGGCGGCCAACGCACCCGACGGGGCAGCCGCAGCAACGGCAGCGAGTGTGCGCCCGTGGGCCTCCAGGGCGCGGGGCAGGGGAGCAGGCTGCCCAACTCTGTCATCGGCGAGCTGAGCGCGGACGTGCATCGCGGCAACTGCCTCTGCGTCGGCGCGGGCCCTGGCCCGCTGCATCTCGCGCCGACCCATCGGAAAAGGCCCCCCCCCCTCGCTGACCTCAGCGTTGGCCTCATCCGCCTGCCGCTGGAGCTCGTCGATGTCGCCGTCGCCCAGCCTGCGGAACTTCGCCCACATCCCCGAGAAGCTGGGCTGTGCGTTGCCTTCCCGCCCGCACTCACGACTGAAGAAAGCGTCGGCAGCCCGCAGCTTCCGCCTCCGCGGGGCGCTCGGGGCGCCAGCAGCGCGGGCTTGTTGCCGGCATGGCTGGTCGGCCTCAGGGCTGCTTGAGCTGGGTGTCCGAAGCTGCCGAAAGGCTCTCGCCAGCCTGCGGAACCCTTGGCCGATCCATTCGACGCCGACGCGGGAAAGGCTGGCAACCCACGTGTTCACCGACGCGGGAAAGGCTGGCTCCACTCCTGCTTCACTGTCCTCATGGAGCAAGCTAGCCACGTGCATCAAGTCATGCCGCGCGTCTGCGATGACCCCGTGCCTGCGGTGCCTGCAGAACTGCAGCGACCAGGAGTCGAGCACGCAATCCTTCTCGTCGAGAGCCGCCTTCATGGCATCATCGCTGCGGATACCCGCAAACGTTTTATTCGGATACCATGTTTTCTCCAACTTGGTAAGTGATGTCGTGCAGACGGCCTGAGATAGCAAGCGGAACGCAGTGCACTGCAACCTCAGAGTCTTGCATCGCAGCGGGATGCCCCCCCAATGAGCGGAAGTCTGACATCAGAACGAAAGCGTTGTCAACCAGACGAGTCTCCAACTCCACATCGTAAGCCTCCAGAACTTGATACATGAAGGTGCGGCCATGGTTGCCCTTCAACGCCTGGGATGATGACGCTTTCTGCATCAACTTCTTATGGTCACCGCAAGAGTAGACCAGCCCACCGATGAAATCGCGGTGCAAGTTCATCGTTCTCAGCACGACGACGGCAGCGGATAGGACTTCATCTGGGCCAATACCAATAGTAGCGAAGTGCTTCGTGACGGTACCCCTCTGGCTCTACTATTCGAGCTTTTTTCAACTCTGCCTGCGCTGCGACGGCGAGATGCGGCACGCTCATGCCAGCTGGGTTCGAGTCCAGGACCGCTTGGAGCGCGCCCTTGCCGTCTAGGTCCACTCTCGGCTGTGCGCCCTTCTTCTCGCTGGGGTAATACACAGCAATCCACTTGCCCCATGCGTCGGCAAATATTCCCAAGCCCTGCAAGAGAATGAAATACTCCACTATCTCTTCGCACCCATTCCACTGGCGACAAGGAAACGAACGGGGTGCCCGCGGACATATGGCTGTGAGGAAATCGCGGGACAACAATTGCCGAACTCGTTCTTCAGATCTGCATCCGTTGGGGGAGTTCGCAACGTGAATGAGCCTGGAGCCGTCGATGCCGCCGTCGATCGTAGCCCAGATGACGCTCCGCCTCCACGCGTTCTTGCCGGTGCGGGGCTGCACCGCATGGTCGAGGAGGTGCTCGAGACGTTTCACATGCACTGGCAAGCAGGCCCCCTCCGCCAGGTAAGTGAACCGACCAGGCGCAAGTATAAGTTGCTTAACCTCTCTCCGAAAATCGTTGCTGTTGTAGGCTCTGCGCATCACAAGGGCGAGGTTGGTGTAGAACTCAATTTCTCGGGGTACTTTTTTCTTGAATGGGTCCTTCTTGCAATTTGACGCTCTATGGACGCAACACAGCTTATGTAGCAAGTGCATGCCGGGGTAGACACATGAGCGGTGACGCTCAGCCCTGATGAACGCCCTGTCTCCGTCTGTGGTCGTGTTCCCCTGGTGGCGGGCGAACTTCTGAGCGATGCGGTCTGCGTCGGCCAGGCGGGTCTGGTGCAGCACGGCGTAATAACATTCTCCACTTGTATTCGAAACCACTTGAACAGGGGTGCAGAGACTGAATGAGAAGCTGACGTGTGGGGCAGGTTGGCCGCCGCTGCCCCGCTTCACAAACAACACGCCATAGTTCCATTCGGTGTTGACCAGTTTCGCCCTCTCGTCAGCATCGCCGGGCAAGTCGTTGTCTATAGTTCCCTCGTCGTTCGACCCCGTGGCGCCCCTCGCAGGAAACTGGGTCTCATCTGAGCGAACGGCCTCTGTGAAGACCAGGCCCACGGCGCCCCCAGCAATGCAAATATCGTACACATGCTCCATCAACCTCACGACGGAAGTGGCGATCGTACAACGCAGCAGCGGCAGCCGTTCTCTCTTCTACACTTTGAAACGCGTTAAAAGATAGACCAACCATGTTTGCATATGCAGAGGCTGACATCATTGTTTATTTTTCTCTCAATACATACTCCCCGATCTCCATGTGCGTCTGGTGCAACAAGCCGTCTAAACTTATGTTGTTGGCGATGGCATCGCCAACCTCTAACACCAGACGTCTGAACGACTCTGCATCTGAAACCACGAAAGAATTATTATTGGCTAGAGCTGCGCCGCCGATGCTGTCCTCGGGCCCGCCGTCGACGGGGTCGACCTGGCTCTCGAGCTGCTGCGCCCCAGGCCCTGACGGCGCCAAGATGCCGCCGTGGTGTGTCATCACATCTGCGAGCACAGCGTTCACGGTTCTCCGACGTGGACGGCCGCGCCCGCCTTGAGCGGGTGGGCCCTCGACTATGGCATCCACGGGCGGGACCTCGACGATCATGGCATCAGCAATGGCGGCGGCGTCGGCGCCCTCGGGCGGGCCGTCCATGCCATCGTCGGTCGGAGATCCGAACAGTGACCAACCTGACAAGACTTCTGACGGGCCGCTGCTGCTCGACTCTCCGCCGAGATCTGAATCCAACAGTTGGCGACGCAACTCCAGCCAGTCGCCGCCCGTGCCACACATCGGGGGTCCGAGCGACACTCACACATGAGTCAAGGCTGTGTGAAACAAACAAAAATGAAAGGCTTATTTGAGCCAAAACGGTTACGGAAGCTCCCCCCACCAAGACTCTCCGAACAAGCCCAACGACACAGTCGTAAAGTGCCCCGCGCGTTCAATCCTATGGCGCTTCTGGTGGCCGCCATGAGTTCTTAACCTCGTATGGGCCCACGCAGATGAGATGGGGGGTGCGCCCGAGACTCCTTCGCAATTCACTCTGTTATGACGCACCCGCTGGAGACAACCTCACAATTCGATCTGGGATTAGGCTCCCGCTCGAGACTGACGTCACCAGCACCAGCGAAAAACGCGCCAGACACCCTAAGGAGCGCGACGATACTGGTGAGAGGATGATGGCGGGGCCATCGTGAATGCATATAAAGTATACAACGGAATGCCATACGGGTTCGGAGCGAACAGGAAGGGAAAATATACACATTAGCACACGCATGTGGAGGACTCGCGGCCATGGTGGAGGACAACGCAAAGAAAGAGGAGGAGGAGAGGGAGGATATAGATGGTGGCGATGGTGATCACATGGATAACGCGAGTTTGGTTGTGGTTGCGGGGGGGGCGGGGTTTGGTTGCGGTCGCGGGGGGAGGCGGCAGCTGCGCCGATAGGGTCGCCGCAGCAGCGGCTGGCCCCATCGGCGCAGCTGCCGCCTCGTGGCACCACTGCCCACGGGCATTTCGTGAGGGGCTATTTTTGGGGCTCGCTGTTTTGTAATCTGAATTCGTACATTCCGAATAAGATTTGCATAGTTTGGGCCTTTCTGCCCAGCGAGCTTACTGACGAGGCCAGGAAGTCTCAAATCTGGAGCGATCGGCGTTCCTGCGGGCGTTCCAGCGGGCGCTCTGCGCACTTCATCGAGAACGAACGCGTTTGCAATGAATCATGGGGGGGGGGGCTGGAGACGGGAAAGCGGATTGCGACATTGCTGGTATATCTTAGGTTTAATATGGCCCGTATTCTCCTCATGCTCTGCTGCCTCATACTGCTGCTGCTGCTGCTGCTCCTCCCCTTCATCCGTGGAGAAAGGATGACACTCATGGCGGGAGGAAGCCGGAGGAGACCAGGGGAGCACGAAGAGGACGGAAATGCGTGTACGTACGCAGAGGAGGAAAAGGGGGTTCATCGCTGTCCACGAGATCCAGGCTCGTGACAACCCAAAACACCCCTTGAGAGCTTTCGTAGACAGGGCACTTTGCAGCCAATGCGATCCAGAGTGCACGGGGGTGCTCCGCATGCGGCCCCAGGGAGAGTTCGAGTGATAGGAAAAAAGGGAGGTTGGTAGAGTCTTTACTCGCCCTGCTGCTGTAAAGCGGCTTGCCTGGCAAAGTGATCTTCTGGGCAAACCCATGTTGGTTGCAAACTGACCCCAGCGCGTCCCGAGGGGGGTCCCAACGAGGGGGGGGATCTCACGGAGGGGGGCCCGGAGGGGGGGGGGGGTCCTGGGAGATTCCCTGGGCGGGGGCGGCCTGGTGGGCGGGCTGGGGTGCTCAGGCCTCTCCGCCTCCGTCCCTGCTGATGCTCCGGCGATCTCGGGGCAAATGTGGACATCCTTGGGCCACCTGGGCTTGCCAGAGTCCTCTTGGGAGCAGCCTCGGCACTCGTGGAAATCTCGCGGGCCATCTTGAAAGTCCACGTCTGCTTCGACCCTTGGGTTTTCGTGTGATCTTGACGTTCTCGCCGCACCGGTCGCAACAGAGCCCAAGACGGCCAAAGAACATTCCAAAGCCAGCCCAAGATGGCCTAAGCTGGCCCAGCAAAGGGGCCCCCGAGCGGCGCCCACCAGGCCCCGAAGATGGCGAAAAGAGAGGCCCCCGAAAGCAGGCCGCTGCCGCACCGCTGAAGCAAATCCCTCGGACATGATCCCAAGACACCCGGAGGGGCCCAGAAGGGGCCCCCACAGGCCACAAGACGCACCCAGGTCGGCCACAAAGGCTCTCAAGCCCTCCCCCAAGCAAAACCCAGGATCCCCCACATTGCCACCACGGTCTCGGGAGCACGACCCAGGCGCAGTGGCCCGAGGGGCAGAGGACCGATAGATTTCCCCCGATCGCATTACAGCCACGGCTGCCCCTCTGCCCCCCTCCGTGCCCTTGCCGCCTCGTGCGCCCACCGGCCTGCTCACTTCGCTTGGTAGGCGGAACCGGCCGTAAGGCTTCAGCACCGTGGAGGAGGAGAGAGAAAAAGGAATGCAGTCAGGTAGAACTGTCGGTTTGCAGGGGTGGGCGCCTGAGACACATGCGTGGACTTCACATGAAACGGCCCCGCGCCATGACCCCAGTGGGCCTTGCGCGCCCCGGGAAAATGACGCTGCCGCTCGCCCGTTGACGCAGACATGAAGGAAGGACACTCCCCAGCGCCTCCCCCGCTCGAGGAAGAGAGGGACGGCAACGAACGCAGCCTGCTGTATGCTGGCCGCGGAGCAGAGAGAGTGACTACCTACCATACCACCCCAACCCAACCCGAAGACCCGAGTCTGACCCGAATTTCGGGTTGGGGGGGTACGCGTTCCATGTATTGTTGCAATGTTGCCCGACCCCCCCCCCACTGGAAATGGAAGGCAAATTGAAGCCTTCGGGATGGGTTGGGGTGGTTTGGTGGGCGGTGAGAGAGAGAGAGAGAGAGAGAGAGAGAGAGAGAGGAGCGGGAGGAGGGACATCATGATAAACGCACGGAGGAGCATAGTGGACAGGCGGCGCGTCACTGTGGCTCTTGGTCCATGGCTCGGGCCTCCGGTGGCCGCTCGGGAGCATCCGGGCACCCCCGGAATGCTCTCGGCGAGGCGCAACTGCTCGAGAGCATTCCAGAGCCGGGGAACCGCCGAAAACCAGCAGAAACCCAAGAACACCTCACAATTCGAAGGGGCGTGATGGCGACGACCCCGCAGGCTGTCGCGTTGGCGCAGCCTGCCGAACGTGTTGTCCACGCTAGGGCATTCTGCTGAGCGGAACAGCGTGCGCAGCCTCGCTGGGAGGAGCTCGCTCTCGGGTCGCCGCTTCCCGTCGGCACGCTGGGTGGCTTCGGGGTGGACGTCAAACCTGCCCGGGCCGAGCCCGTCCGTGCAGCCCTCATCCCTGCAGGCAGGTCCCCCGTCGAGGCCGCTCGCCTCTTGGGGCTGCCAGTCCCCGCCGTGCTGCCTGGCGTTGCCTGGCGCCCTATACCTCCGAGGACGTCTGGCTGGCTCTCGCCCAAGGGATCCGCGCCGCTCGAACTCGCGTGGCCCTTTTCCTGGCTGATGCACGCGCCATCGGGCCAGGCGTTCAGCTGCGCCCCTATTCCAACACCTCGCGGCACCAGGTCTCGATCGCCGTGCCGGGGAAAGCGGCGCGATGCTCGCCCGCGCCAAACTGCAGGCCGCCCGCGGCGGCGAAGACCGTGCCGAGCTCCGCGTCGCCACGCGTGCCGTCGGCCTCAACGTCGGCGCCCGGTCCGGCGCGCAGCCCGCCGTGACCCCAACCGCCGAGCCGCCCGCGCCGCCTCCGCCGCTGCGCTCGGGGTCGCTGCCCGCTGCGTGGTGCCGCTGTCCCTGCTACTCGGCGCGTTCCCTGCCGTGGTGCCGCCCGTCCCAGGCGGGCGCTGCCCCAGCCGCGCGTGGGGCGCGGCCCACGAGGCCCGCCAGGGCCCCAGACCCCCGACGTCGTGATTTTTTCACAACGTCGACCCCCTGAGGTCTGGACCCTTTCCCCGGGACCGGTTCTTCGTCCGGAGTCGTTTTTTGACAGTCCCGAGGCCCGGTGAGGGCCGCCGAAGGCCGAAAATAGCGAAAAACCTCCCGTCGTGATTTTTTCACGACGCGAGGAGGTCTGGGGCAGAGGCGACGGCGCGCTGCAGTGCGGCTCCCCGCGCCTCCGCGGGCGACGCCACGCCCTCCCCGGAGGCGCCGGCGCCGGCGCTGGCCGGGCGCGTGACGCGTGGGCCGCGGCCGCGGCGCTCTGCGGCGCTCTGCGGGCGCCGCGCCGCTGCCCTGGCCATCCGCTCGGGGCCCGCTGTGGCTGCCAGGGGCGGCCTCGAGTCTCCGAGGCCTGGCCCACGCTCGTGGGGAAGGGCGGCCCGAGGCTGCCCCGCGCGCCGCGTGCCGCCGCACACGGGCGAGCGCAGGGCGGGCGTGGAGGAGGAGGAGGAGGAGGAGGAGGAGGAGGAGGAGGAGGAGGAGGAGGAGGGAGGAGGGAGGAGGAGGAGGCGGAGGAGGAGAGGAGGAGGAGGAGGAGGAGGAGGAGGAGGAGGGGGGGAGGAGGAGGAGGAGGAGGAGGGGGAGGAGGAGGAGGGGGAGGAGGAGGAGGAGGAGGAGGAGGAGGAGGAGGAGGAGGAGGAGGAGGAGGAGGAGGAGGAGGAGGAGGAGGCCCGCCGCCAGCACCGCTTGCAGAGTTCTGCGTCCACCGCGCACGCAGGGCGGCCGCGGCCGCTGCCGCCGGGTGGTGCCACCCTCCGCGCCCCTGCCGCCGCCCTCAGGCGGTGCCGTCCGCAACGCCTCGCGCCGACGCCCGCACGAGCGTGGCCTGCGCCGTCAGCCCACGGCCGCGCCCGGCCGTCGTTATCGTCCACGCAGCCATCGGCCGCCTCAAAAGGGAGCGTTCTGCACTGAGGAGGGCATGAGGGCCTCCTGCCGCGACGCCAGCCTGGCGCCCAAAGGCCAGCTCGAGGCAGAACGGCTACGGATGATGATCATGAGGACGAGAGGGAAGCGGGGGAACAGGCGGAGGGCGAGGGTTGGCGGCCAGTCGAGGGGTGGTAAGCTTGCGGGGCGGCCAGCCTGCTCATTGAGGTGCTTGGCGATCACGTAGGAGTCCAGGTGCGGGTTCATGGGGATCTCCCGCAGGGGGCCCACCTCCGGTGGGGGGGGAGGATGAAGAGGAACAGCGGAAGAAGGGAGGTGGAGCAGGGGCAGATGGAGAGGGAACAGGTCAGGGTGATGGTGCGAGGATGGGGGGAGACAGAGGGGGACGAGGAGCAGGAGGAGGAGGAGGAGGAGGAGGAGGAGGAGGAATAGGAGGAGGGGGAATGGGGGAGGCAGGAGGTGGCAGAGGGGCAGCAGTAAGAAGAAACATGAGAAGAAGAAGAAGAATAATAATAAGAAGAAGAAGAAGAGGACCATTAGGAGCAGGATAATCATTGGGAGCAGGAGGAGGACGTGGAGAAGGCTGCCCCTCCCCCTCCCCCTCCTGCTCCTCCTGCTCCTGCAACCCTTCGCCCCCCTCAGCTCCTGCGTCCTCTCCTCTACCCTGTCCCGCCCACCCGTTCCGACAACGCCCCCTCGATCCTTTACCCTTCTCTCCTCCTCCCTGCGCTCCTTCTGCCCCCTCCCTGAGTGCCCCCTTCGAGCGCACATGTCTGAGCGGAGTGGGAGGGCTCCCTCAGGGCGCTGAGTGAGTGACCTCCTCGCTCTCGGCGAGTGCCCCCCACCCGGCGGCGCGGGGATGGGGCGAGGTGACGCCAGAGTGGAAGAGGACACAACTACATGCGGGGTTCCGCGCGGATTTCTCGCATCGGCCGATTGACTCCCCTCCCTGGCGCGAGGAGCGCGCAAGGGGCGACGCCGGATATGCTGCCAGTGGGGCCCCGTGCCCATCCAGGAACTTCTCGCGGAGCTCCGAAAGTTCATGCACATGGAGTTTGCTTTTTTCGAGCGTCGACCCACTGCCTAGTGCCTTATCCCTTAGGCCACAGGGTCCTGTCACGCTTCGAGGGCCCCCCGGCCGAGAGCGGTCGTCTCATCCGCCTCCTGTGGTTCCACCTGCCTCCCTCTTCCCCGTGTGCCGCAAGTATCGCCGCGCGTGTCCCAGCGAAGCCTGCCAGCAACTCGGACGCGAAAGGCTATCGATCAAAACAGTTGAGCCAGTGCTCTTCTCCCCCCTCCCGAGCGTCGACGCGAGAGACGCGAGAGACCTCCTCCTCCTCCTCCTCCTCCTCCTCCTCCTCTACCTCCTCTTCCCTTTGCTCCTCCTGCTTATCCTCCTGCTTATCCTCCTTCTTCTTCTCCTCCTCCTCCTCCTCCTGCTGCTCCTGCTCCTGCTCCTGCAATTACTGCTCCTGCTCCTGCTCCTCCTCCTCCACCTCCTCCTCCTCCTCCTCCACCTCCTGCTTCCCTTCCTCCTCCTGTTCCTGCTACTCCTTCTTCTCGTCCTCCTCCTCCTCCTTCTCCTCCTCCTCCTCCTCCTCCTCCTCCTCCGAATTGTTGCAGGAGCAGGAAGAGCAGGAGGGGCAGGGGGAAGGGCAGCCTCCTCCACGTCCTTCTCTCGCTCCTACTCATTATCCTAATCCTAATGGTCCTACTCTTCTTTTTGGTACTCCTGCTCCCCTTCCCCTTCTCCTCCTCCTCCTCCTCCTCCTCCTCCTCCTCCTCCTCCTCCTCCTCCTCCTCCTCCTCCTCCCCCTCCTCCTCCAATTCGTCAAATTCGCCCAATTCTTCGTCATCCTCCTCCTCCTCCTCTTCTTCTTTATCGTCCTCGTCCTCGTCTTCGTTCGTTCTCGTCCTAGTCCTCGTTCTCCTTCCTCCCCATCCACGTCCTCTGCCAGGGGGGAGCCCGCCATGCCCCAGAACGCCGGCACGGCCACGGCCACGCCCGCGACGCCGGCGAGCAGCGGCGCGAGCAGGGCGGCGAGCGCGCACCTGTAGGGCAACCAGCGCGTGGTCTGACACACCTCGGCGCCGCTTCGGGTCGCCTCCGCTGCCGCTGCTGCTTTTGTTGGCGTCGGTTTATAGTGGATTCTGCCGGATGATAGTTGATGATCTGTGGAAACGGTTCTGGGCGCTCTCTCGTCGATGCCCGCTGCATTCTCCTTGAAGCCGAGGCCCTTGTTCGAGCGCGGGCTTGTGGGAGGCCCAAACTACGACGACAATGGTTCCCGCTCGATCCTTCCTCACAACTTACTCCGGAAAGCCCTGGCCAAAGATGGCCCAAAACTCAGGGCTGGTGCTCTCGCTTGATACGTCTCGTTGACGATCCAAGTTTTTGGAAGCCGAACTACTAAGATAACGGTTCGCGATTCGTGCGCTCTCACAATTTAAGACATCATGCCCGAGGCGCACTCGCAATCCATTCCGTGCTGTGAACGCCCAGCTGCTAGGACAACGGCTCCTGCTCGATACCTCTCCACATTTTTGGGACCGACCTGGCCAGAGGTCCTAAAACTTACAAGCGGTGGTCTCGCTCGAAACTTCTTCGCACACCAAACAGCTTGAAATATTCTCGATGACCCCTAATAGCGGCGCGATGGCGGTGACTCAGCGGCATGAGATGACGGAAATTCCTGTTTTACGGGTGGCGGTCCTTAGGTCCCTGGCGCAGGGCCCCTTGCCACCCCCAGGAACTTGATGCTCCAGGGTGGTGGGTGGGTTGCTCGAAATCGGCCGAGCGCCCGGATCAACTGGCCATATACGTCAGGCAGAGAGGTGGAGACACCTACGTGTTGGTACACGGAGGTGTATCCTCGACTAGCCCTGCTAGCGGTGAGATGGCAGCAACAGGGGGAAGGAGATGACGGAGATGCCTCCATCACGCGCAGGAAACCCTGCGATGCCGACGAACTTGATGCCCCCATGCACTG
This sequence comes from Prorocentrum cordatum, assembly GCA_963575745.1. Classification (NCBI taxonomy): domain Eukaryota; class Dinophyceae; order Prorocentrales; family Prorocentraceae; genus Prorocentrum; species Prorocentrum cordatum. The sequence continues at coordinate 383,347 of CAUYUJ010021459.1, forward strand.
GGAGCGAAGCGTCAGCAGGGAGAGAAGATCCGGAGGTGAACAGGCGGATCCGGCCCCCCCCCCAGGACGCTGCGAGCGTCGGAGGGCCCATCCCCCTTGCCGTGGACCCTTCCCTCGGCCTGGGCGCCTACCCTGTACCTCATCCCGCGGGAAGGGCCGCCCGTCCCAGGCGGGCAGCCAGTGCGAGGGGGGGCTGCCTATGCCGAGGGAGGAGGCCCACTTCGCCCGTCGCTGTTTTCCAGATTTTCAAGGCACCACCGCCTACGCCCGTGCCGCACCGCACACGTGCAAAAGCGTTTCGCGGGAGCGGTCTCGAAGCCCCACCCATCCTCCACCGCCCGCAGCGGAAGGATCGGGGCCCGCGGGCAGGAAAGGGAACCCCCGCCGCAGCGGCGCCCACCGGAAGGTGGGGGCTCAATTCTATCCCGAAGGCTCGCCATCGAACTCGCGGTCGGGCCCCCGCCCTATAAGGGTTGTCTGGGGCCCCGACGCTGCTGGCGCTCGTCACAACCGGGCTCCGCCAGTACGACGCCGCGGTCGGGCCCCCGCCCCGACAGGTCGCGCGGGGCTGGCGGGGCGCTGCCCGCGAAGGTCGCATGCATGGACCGCGCCGAGGTCCTCGGGCTGCTCTCAGGGGCCAGCTGCCTGCCCGCTGCTCGCCAGCTGGACTTTCAATGCTTGCAAAGCAAAATCGGAGCTTCTCGCGGTCCCCCAGCCAAGGGAACCCCCATGCACGGGCGCGGCGCTGATCGCAGCGGGCGCGGGCCTCGTCGGTTTGTCCTACTCGCCCCTTGCCAGCCGCCTAATGTAGTCGTTCTGCAGCGCTGCGTTGGAGGAGGTCGGCGTCGTCCGACCCGGCCAGTCCACATCGTTCAAGTGCGCGGGAATGCCGAGACGGCGCGCGAAAGCTGCGACGTCTGCTCGACGCTTTTGCCCCGCGAGGTGGTGGAACACCGCGGGCCGCGTCTGCACCTGGCGGCCTTGAGATCTGCCTCCTGGCGAGCGCCTGGCTCCTGTCGCCCTCCCTTCTCGCGTCTCCTCCGCCCGCGCCCCCCCCCCCCGCGGGGGCGCGCGGCGACGCGTCTCGCTCTCGGGCCTCGCGAGCGGCCGCCGGCGCGACTTTCTGGCCGGGCCCCGGCCCCGAACGGTCGCGCGGGGCACCGCGGCGGCTCGCGTCGCGGAGGCGGTTCGCTTCGCGCCTGGAGGGCGCGGGCTGCCTTGATGCGGCGCCTGGCGCCAGGTCGCGACGGCGCGGGGCCGCCGGACCCGCGTCTGCTGGTGGCGGCATCGGGGGGCGCGGCCCCCTGGCCTTGCGCTGCTGCCGTCGCTGCGCTGGCGCCAGCGCCGCTCGCCGCGGTCTGCCGGCCTCTCGGGGCGCCCTGGATCGGCGTCGGCCCCGCGGGGGCTCCAGAGGGTGTCTCCCGCGCAGCCGGGCCCGCGGGCGGCCCCCCTGCGCGTGCATCACGGGCGGCCTCGTGCACAGCAAAGCGGGCTCGCGCGGAGGAAACGGCATTTTTTCGCGTCGCATCCGGCCACCCTGGAGCTGCGCTTGCACGCCCGGCGCCTGGTCCTGGCCATTGTGCCTGACATGGCCGGCCAGGCGGGCCCCGGCGCGCGTCGCCGTCGCGCGCCCCGCCCTGGCGCTCCTTCTTCGGTGGGCTGTCGCGGAGTGCCCGCGGCCGCGGCGATTGCGACTGCCGCGGCAGAGCAGAGCAGAGCAGAGCAGAGCGGCCCGTGGGGGAGGCGGGAAGTTCCGCCTGCCCCGGCAAGGCGCCGGGCCGACATTACCGGCGAATCGTGGAAAATATCGTAACGTGTGAAAATGTGACAAATACCACGGCGCGGCGTGACAGACATTGAGCGTCAGGCGCCCGGCTGAGTGCGTGCATGGTCGGCAGCAGCAACGGCAGGAAGAAGGAAGCAAACGGCAGGAGGACGCGGGGGGAGGCGACGAACGAGAACGGGAAGCAGACCGAGCAGAGAGCAGCGCGGAGGAGGAGGCAGGAAAGCGAGCGAGAGAGAAGCAGCGGAGCAGGAGGACGGCGAACGGACGGACGGCGGAGGGGGGCAGCGGCAGCACAGCAGCAACAGCAGCAGCAGCAGGGGAACGGAAGAACAAGAAATTAAAACAATTACACGTCTGTCCACCTCTTCCGCGGGCCGCCTACGCTTCTCCTTGCGTTCACTCGAAACCAAGGTACCCAATTAACAAGTCTCGCACTCCATCTGCGGTCGGTGGGCGAGGACAGCTTGCCTGCTAATGTCCATTTCTGTTTCCAGAACATAGACACCCAATCGCCCACGCCGCTTCGCTCAGAAATCTGCATACTGGCGCGGGTGGCACGCCGGATGTACTCGACCCAGTCTTCGTCAGGTAGCCGTCCAATGCCCACCATCTGTCTCAGCATCCGGCGCTGCGTGGATCGAAGCTTTCGCTCCTCGGCAGCTGTGAGCGTCCAGGTGCTGGAGGCGCACAGTACGCAGGGCACCGCGCACGCTGCGAACAGTCTCAGACGCTGGTGGATCGGGAGGCGCTTGTTGCACGAGAAATCCTTCAAGGCGTGGAACGCAGCCCATCCGGAAGCGAGCCGATTGCCGAATTCTGCTCCATGGACGTCATCCAGAGAAACTTTCTTGCCAAGATACTCCTCTGATTCGCCGTGCTGGAGCACTCTCACGTTGTGCGCGCCGCACTTTACATGTGGCGGTCGGTCAGATGCATTGGTCAATACCACTGTCTTGCCCATGTGGACCTTCAGGCCGTATTTTTTGGCCTCAGACTCTAGATCTGCGATCATTCTGGAGACGTCCCTTTTGCATCCAGATAAAACGAGAAAGTCGTCGGCGAAGCGCATGTTTGTCAGGGGATCTTCGGGGTCGTCCACCACCAACCCATAATACATTCCAGTGCGCTTGCTGTTCAGTTTGTTCCAGCGTGCCTTCAACTTGCGGAATATGGCTTCCATGACCACGACAAACAGAAAAGAGCTTATCGGATCCCCCTGTTTCACGCCCCGCGAGATATCGAAGGGTCTACTTCTCTCGCCAGCGATTACAGTGGCTGTCTGCCTTGCGTAGAGGCGCTTCAGCAGATCGACGCATGCGCTCGGTACTCCCTGGTCTGCCAGGGCTGCCCAAAGTGTATCGCGTTCAACTGTGTCGAACGCTTTTTCGAAATCGATCATGCCAATCCACAAATCTACGTTGAACTCGTTGCAAGCCTCTGCAATCAGAGTCATAGAAATCAAATGATCCACAGTGCTTGAGCCCTTCCTGTATGAGGCCTGGTCGACTGACTGCTCACCAATGATCGCACCGCGGAGGCGGCCACATAGGAGCCGACTGAACAGCTTGTACAATATCGCTAATATCGCGATTGGCCGGTAATTGCCAGGCAAGGAAGCGCCCCGCTTCTTGTGCAGCACAGTGATGCGGGTAGCCAACCACCCGTCTGGAAGTTGTTTGCCGGGAGCAAGGATCGCGTTGAACGCCTCCAGCATTAGACTCCTCAGCGTTGGGCAGTCGACTTTCAGGAGCTCTGCTTTGACTCCGTGGTCGTCGCCTGCTTTGCCCTTTTTCATCAGCCGGATAGCAGCGTCCAGCTCCTCTGTCGTGAAAAGAGGCACACTCTCTGCCCCTCCGGGCGCGTGCACCTCTGGCCTGTCTTGGCCCCTGGTGGTCGCGTACAGGTCCTCGTAAAATTGCGCAAACACTTCGGCGATCGAGGTCCGGTCATTGTGGAGATGCCCGTCCTTGTCCTGCATTTCAGTGATATGGCACTTCGACCGGTTACCTGCCATTTCTTTCAACTGTCTAATACCACGGAACTCCTCCAAGATCCTCTCCGCCTTGCCAAGTTTGGCGTTGACCCGGCGAGCACGGATCCGCTTTTGGATTTCCTTGCTCCATAGCGTCCTGAGGTATTTCTGGTCTGCTGCCTGGAGGTCTGCTGTCTGAAGACTCCTGCGCATAGCTATCATCATGCGCGACGTTTCGTCCGATTCGATAGCTGGCGCTGTCTCTGGATTGGCACCTTCGCGCGCCTGGTCACCCCGAGCTGCGCCCGTCATGCACTTGTTCAACATATTGATCTTGCCGGCCGCGGTCACCTCGCACCACTTGACAGATTGCAGGCGCGCCTCCAGAGATGAGACATACGATGTCCCGGGTTGCCACGCTGGGTCCTTCTTACGTTTTCGCCGGCATCGGCGAGCAGAGGGTAGCGTTAGCTGCAAGCAGACCGGTCTGTGATCAGATCCCACGTCTATGCCAGGTGATACCGTGCAGAGCGAAACGACTGATTGCACTGCGTTGTCTAGCAGAAAATAATCAAGCTGCGCTCTTCGATCCCCATTTCTGTGCGTCCACGCCACCTCAAAGGACTGCTGATAGAATGTGTGAGCAACGGACATGCTCCGAAAGCAGCACTGGATCAGCAGGTCGCCTCTGTCATTGCGCTTCGGCATGGAGTTTTCTCCAACCACGCTTCTGTAATCGTGATCTCCTCGCGGCCCCACTTCGGCATTGAAGTCACCTGCAGCTATGACGGCGATCCCTTTTCGACAGGCTTCTCTATACTGAACGTCAATTTGGGCGTACACGGCCTCCACTTCCTCCTCCTCCTGCTCTGCGTGCGGCATGTACACAGCAATGATCCTGACGACGCCTATGACAGGAAGGCTCATGTCCAGCACAGCTAGCCTGTTGGATAGCGCTCGGAAGAGTTTGTGCGACCACCGCCGGTGTAGCAATAATCCAACTCCGCATCTTCTCGGAGTCCCTCCACTTCCAAACCAGTGGTGTCCGTGCTGAGTTACCCGCGCCTCGCGTCCATCTGCCCGCCATGTTTCTGCAATCGCTATGATATCCCACTGCGTGTCGCCTACTTCCAACAATAAACGTTCCATGCGATCTTCAAAAGACATCAAAGAATGAATGTTGTATTCGATCATAACAAACCGTTGATCATGAATCTTCTCCGGGCTGCGGTTCCGAGGAACCTCGGTGGAGCTCTGGGCTCTCCTTCGACGGGTACTCTGTGTGAGCTCGCAGGCCACGCTCATTTCCTAGCCCCGGGGGGCCTCGTTCACCGCCTCCTTGATCACGGAGGCGTCCACGTTGATGCCCGCCTCCTTCATCTTGTCTGAGTCGAGAGCTACCTGGCCGTCGCTGCCCTCGCCTGTCCACTCTCCAACGCGCGCGCGGTTCACGATGAGGATGCCTCTGCGGAAGTCCACGCGAACGTCCTCCGCCGTGGCGAGCCCCACCTCGATGAGCACTTTCTTATACTTTCCCAGCGTCTTGCCCCGCATGCGTTCCTCAGGGCTCCGGCTGGCCAATATCCACAAGTCTTTCCCTTCAACTGTCTCCTGGGGCCTGCCGTTGCTCCGCTTGAGAAAATCGCGCAAATTCTTCTGGGTGTTGAATCGAACGAAGCCGACGCTGCCGAAGGAGTACGCGTACACCTCATCAATGCCCTCGGCGTCGTGGGCGATGTTCTTCTCAATGAACTCGGCGACGTACTTCTTCTCGGAATCCTCCGGGAAGCCTCCCACAACAGCTGTTCGAGAAAATCTGTCTTTGTCCTCGGCGGTCTTCTGTTTCTCTGCTTTGTGTGCGCCGTCCAACGGAATCTTCATGAAATCACGGATCATCTTTTCCACCTCCTCCTTATCCAAAAACTTGTTGTCCATGATCTGGATCTTCTCTTCGATCCCGGTGACCTTGTCGATTGCCTCCTCCGCGAGCGAGTGCGCCATGCCTGCCTGCAACCTTACCTGCGCGAGCTCCGTCTTTACATCTTGCATGTCATTCTGCAGACTCGTAGCCATTCCCACTAACTTCTGTAAGAGTTTTCCATGGTTGATGGCCCATGCCGGTACCTTCTCGCTTTCCCCACCACCTCCACTTCCCCCCCCACTCCCCTCCGCCTCCACGTCGATGACGTTCCCCGCCTCGACGCTCATAGTCGCCGCCTCCTCTGCCTTCAACCGTTTGGGCTTGGCCTGGGGGTCAGGGCTGCCCACCAGCATGCGCAGCTTGTCCATGAGCTCGGACTGCACGAGGGTCTCCTGACGGACTGGTGAGTCGGACAGAAGATTGCTTGAGCCCAGATTGCTTGAGCCCAGATTGCTTGAGCCATCTGCCGCGGCATCTGAAAATGCTGGCGCGCGGCTAGGCTGGCGAGGGCCAGCGGCGTCGTCAAGCATAGAGCTCCCCGGCCGCCGGATCGTCGATCGCCCGCCGGGGCGCCGCGTGGAAACGCAGGCGGTCCTGCTGCGCCAGCTGCCAAGTCTGCGCGCGAATGCGTTGCTCCTTCAGCATCGCGTGGCCCACGGCGGATGCGCGACCGCGTCGCCGGGCGCATTGCTCGCCACGAGGCCCCAGATGTGCTCCCCGAGCAGGTCGTCCAAGTGCGACTGGGACTGTTAAGGGTGGCGGCCTGGCAGCTTCTGCCAGCTGGCGCGGAGCTGGCCGAGCGCGAGGGCCCCTGCGCCTCTCGGCCGGATGCGATTTTGCCGCGCCTGTGGGCCCTGTGGGGGTTCGACCTTGACGTTCGCCGCCTTCGAAAATTGCATCGACCCTGAGCAGTGCCGGAGGCAGGAGGTCGGGGCACGCGCGTCCTCGCCATCCTCGGCTGAGTAGACCGCTGCGAACGACTATGCCCGGGTGTCGCCCCGATTGATCGCTGTCAACCTGGCCTCGAGGCGGGATATTGCCCGTCTCGGAAACCGACCTCATCGCCTGGTGGTCGGTGACGCTCAGCGGCTTGATCACTTGGCCGGCGTCGCATTCGCCATCGCCCTCCATCCCTGCTGCCGCTCGACCCCCGCGCGCGCCGCGCGCCGCGCGCGCGCCAGCGCTGCGACCTGTCGCGAACTCCCCGCTGACGCCCTGGCCCGAATCCACGGGGGCGGAGAACTTGCCCGGGCCCGCCGCGCCAGAGAAGAACAGCTGCGCTCGTGCGCCCAGCGGCGCGTCCTCCTTAGCAAGGAAGAGACCCAAGTCTGAGCTCGGCGATGCGAGCGCGCGCCATCACCTCCCAAGAGAGCCCCCGCAACGGCATTCTGTCGAGTCGACCCTCGGTCGCGGATCGCGCTGGCGACGCCGAGCGCGGGCCGCTGCAGACCGCGCGAGCCGCGGTCCTGACCGCGCAAAGTGGCTCGAGCAAAAGTTCCCGATCGTGCGGTGATCCAGCGGGCCCGACCAAGCAAATGAGGGCGCGCCGCGCGGCCCCGAAGCCCTGCCAGACCCCGCCCAGACCCACCCCTGCACGAGGGGCACCCGTCGCCGGCTACGGTCGCTCCCCGGGCCGCGCGGCGGCCAGCACGCATGCTGGGGCGAAGTCGCGGCCACCGTGCCGAAGGGTCGAGTGGGGGTCCGCCGCTGCTGGCGCCTTCTCCGCGGGCTGCCCCATCTCCTGTCAGCGCGCGGGCGTGGCCCCCGTCCCGATGTCTCGAGTGGAAGCCCGCCGCTGCTGGGGCTCTCCTCGGCGGGCTGCTCTCTGCTGGTCAACTTCGTCGGCCCCGCCAGTGCTCGCATGGCTCGACGAGCCCCCCGAGCCCTCGCCCCCGCGCTCGGAGGCTGCCGCCGCCGCCTGGGCCGCGACGTGGTGCCGGCACCTCTGGCAGACTATGTCCTGCTCTGCCGGGTCGGGAATCTCGTCGAGATAGACCGAGTCCGACTGCGGCCTGCCGGAAGCCTGGCAGCTGCCTCCAACTTTACGGCGCCTGGCCAGCTTGCGCTCCTTCGCGCACAAGATGGGGTACTTGCCAGCCTCCTCGAGGCCCGCGTCCTCGGGCGGCGGCTGCTGCAACCCGCCGCCGAACTGGATGCCCCCCCGGTTGTTAGTCGTCGCGTTTGGGCTCTGTCTCCATCTCCTCCGTCCTCTGGCGTCGCCATCGCAGGCGCTGGCGACGGATTCCCCGCCCCTCGTCGCTTCCAGGCACTGCGGGCGCCCATCCGGCGCAGGGGCGGAAGCCGATTTATGGTCCTGGCCGAAACGTCCGTCGCCTCGCGCGCAATGTCTGCCTCGACGGCGGCCAGTTCGCCCAGTCCGCGATGGCCGCTGCCTCGCCCAGCTCCACGAAGGCCTTGCCCGAGCGCAGAGACACTGCGAGCTTCTGCTGCCGCCGGGGCCTGGGGGCGACGGCGCGGCACTTCCTCGCGCGGGTGTCCGCAACCTCTTGTGACCACCTGCCAAGGTAGTCGCGCTCGCTCTTGGGGCGCCCCCATCGACGCCAAGGCCAGCGGCGCCGCCGCTCGCTCCGCATGCCCCGCCCAAAAGCCTACGACCTCCGTGTGGAGGAAGGGATCCGCGGTCTCGCGCAGGCATCCTCCAGAGCACCTCCTGTCTGGCCGTCGCCGCTTCGGCGCATCCGGCGGGCTTGCGGGCCGCCTCCATGCCAGCGTCTCCGCACCGCGGTAAGAGGCAATCCCTCTCGAAGTCCGCGACCTCTTGCAACGGGCGGAAGCCGGTCTTCATCCGCCACGCGCTCCGCATGTAGCACTCGCGGGATGCCGCCAGCGGCAGCTCCAGCCTCGCGGGCGCGCCAGCGTGGCCGTCAGTCCGCCGTCCGCGAAGGCGAGGCGCCGATTGGTCATCGCGAGGCCATCGATCTCGACCAGCCTCTCCAGGGCCCCGATAAACGCATCGTCGGACACCTGCCAGCGCCGAGGAACATGTCCGTGTTCGTGACGGCCTGGCAGACCTCTGGCTGAGCGGGGACCCCAGCGTTCGGGTCGAAGGCCACCGCGCGCACTGTCCAGGCCAGGGCGCGGAGGAGCCTGATTTGGCACCAGCGGCCCACAAGGCTCGGCACCAGTTGCGTGCACGTAGTCGGTGAAGTGCCCTACCGTCTTCGGCCACGGGACGCTGTGCGCGCGCAGGAGCCATCGGCGCAGCGTCTCACCCGCGCGCAGGTACAACCCCTCACTGTGTTGAGGCGCGCGCTGCCCGTGATGCCATCCAACGTTCGCTCTGGGCCCATGCAGGACCGCGCCACCTCCAGCGAGGGCGCGCGCCTCCATCTCGTCGAGCAGCCGGAGCAGGCGAGGCCTTCAGCGAGACCGCTCTCGAGCCTCCAACGAACCGAGACTCCCTTCGGCAGCGGCGCGACACCTCCGCAGCGTTGCGGGTCTGTGTTACCGCGCGGGTCCTGGCAATGGCGGTTCCACGCCGTTCCCGATCACACACGGCCAAGACGCACGACCAAGAAAGTGGTTACGGCATCTTCCAGCATGGCTAGCTCGGGGCGGCCGTTGAACGCATGCAGCCGCGTCTGCAGCGGTTCCTTGTCCACCGCGTGGTCCACGAACTCCTGTAGCGGGATCCGTGCCTCTCCTCACTGGGATCAACGGCCACTGCCACCTGCAAGAACACGAGCGTATGCTCGAACTCGAACTCGCCCGCCTGCAGCGCCAGAAGTGAGCCGACGAGCCCAAGCCCATGCAGGGCCTGGCTGACCCGCCGCCGCGGGGCGTCGAAGGCGCACGGCCCGAGGCCACCATTGCGTCCAGCCGTTGCTCATAATCGGCCGAACGCCCGAAGACAAATTGCCACAAACGTTTGTCAGAGAAGAGGGTACGTCCACGTGTAAGCACACGGGGCGAATGCCCGGCTACGGCGACAACGGGGCGCCCAGGCCGGTGAAGCCCCCAATCTCAGGACTGACGCTTTCCATCGAGACGCCGCCGCACATGTGCCACCTTGCTGGAGGCCCACCTACTGCGACAACGGTTCCCGCTAGACACGCGCTCACAATTTGTTCCGAGACCCCCTGGCCGAAGAGGGTTCAAGACTCAGGAACGGCGTTCTCGCCTGGAACGTCCTCGCAATTGAGCCGAATTCTCGGAGGCCGCACTAGGCCCCCGCTGGACGATTGCTCACATTGTCTTCATGCTGTGAGCACCCAGCTAGGACGATAATGGCCCTCGCCCCCGAACACAGGAGGGATGCTATATACGGAGACGTTCTCGCAGTTTGCTCAAGCTGGTGAGTTGCCTGCGGGCGCGCTAGCTCGCATGACGACGACGTCGGCGCAGCGCGCACAAAACGCATTGTTGAGTGTTTGCCCAGGAGCTTGTATGAGAAGACTTCACGCCCTAGAGCATGGATAGGGGGTTTATTCGGGGACTTCCTGGGCGGGTGCAAGGGGGAGGGAGAAACAACTGAAGGTCACATCAACCCGTTGGAGCAGGTCACATGTTCGCAGTCTGGACGTCGTCGTCGTCGGCGGCGTCACAGGAGTCGCGGGCGTCGTCACCATCGTCGTCGTTGAGGGCGTCGTCGTTGTTGTCGGCGTCGGTGTTGCTGCCGTCATCGTCGAAGGCGTCGTCGGCGCTGAGGGCGTCGTGGGGGTCAAGTGCGGCGGCGGCGTCGACGTCGTGGGCACGGGACAGAGGTGGTGGGGGCAGGGGAGGGGGCGGGGAGGGGCAGGGGGCAGGGGCACGCAGGGGCGCCAGGGCAGTGACGCGTGGTGGGTCTAATCTGGCCCTCCCCCCTCCTCCCACTCCTCGTTCCCCCCTGTTTTCCCTCCACCTCCCCCGTTCTCCTCTCCTCTCCCTCCCCCTCCCCAGCCTCCTTCCCCCTCCCCTCCCTTCCTTCCCCTCCTCCTCCTCCTCCTCCTCCTCCTCCTCCTCCTCCTCCTCCTCCTCCTCCTCCTCTCCTCTTCCCCCTCCTCCCCCTCCTCCTCCTCTCCTCCTCGCTCCCCCTTCACCTCCGCCTCTCTCCCTCTTCCCCCCCTCCCTCCTCGTCTCCCTCCTCCCTCCTCTGCCCGTCCCCACCTGCCCTCCCCTCGTCGCCCTCCGACTGCTCCGCCCTGAGATCTGACGTTGCAACCAAGCTGCAACACCGCGGCAAGTCACGATCGGAGCGCTACACCCCATCTTTCGACGCACGGTGGCGGGATAGGCCGACGGCCACTGGATCCGCCGCCCCCTGCTTGCAGGGGTGCACGGCGTGCTGGATGTTTCAGGTTTTGGTTTTGGTTCTTTTTCCAAAAGAACTCCCCAGTGGGCTCCGGCAGAACCCGCCGGCCACCCGGAAAATCCCCAAACGTGCTCAACGACCGCAAAAAATCCTCCAAAAAACGGCCGTTTCGCTCGGGACATCCTCAAAAAATCGCGAAGATGGCCCAAGATGGCCTCCAAGTCCGCCCGAGATGGTCCAAGACGGCCTCCAAAACGGCCCAAGAGAGTCCAAGACGGCCCAAGACGGCCCAAGAGGCCCCCCAGAGGCCTCCCAGACGGCCCAAGAGGCCTCCAAGAGGTCCTCCAGGAGAGTCCGAAGAGGCCAAAATCATTGATTTTCCTTTGGTTTTTTAAGGATTTTGGCATTTGCGCCTTTTCGGCTCTCCGATGGCTCAAGACGGCCCAAGAAGCCCCCAAGATCGCCCAAGAGGCCCCCAAGAGAGCCCCTGATGGCCCAAGTGGCCTCCAAGATGGCCCCTAGAGGGCCCCAAGACGGCCCAAGAGGCCTCCAACACGCCCAAGATGGCCTCCAAGACGCCCAAGATGGCCTCCAAGACGGCCCTGGAGCGCCCCAAGAGGGTCCCCCGTTGGCCCAGAAAGGCCCCCAAAACGGCTCCCGACGGCGTCAGACGTGCCAGGAACCCACCAAGATGGCCGAAGTTGGCTCGAAGCTGGCCCAAAAGGGCCCAAGAGGCCCCCAAGAGGGCCTCCAGGAAGGCCAAAAGATGCCAAAATCACTGATTTTCCCAAGGTTTTTGATGGATTTGGGCATTTCCCTTTTTTCGGCCTTCCGACGGCCCGAGACGGCCCAAGAGCCCCCAAAGATCGCCGAAAGATCGCCCAAGAGGCCTCCAAGACGGCGACGATGACCATCAAGACGCCCACGTGTTCCCCGAAGGCTTTCCAAACCGATTCGGGGAACACATGGTCCGATGGCTTGGCAGGTCTGGCCTCAACGTTCGGCCACATAGGCGCTTCCACAAAGGCAGGGGGCGGCGGTGATTCGCCGTAGGCGTCTTCGATAAATGCTGAGTGAGAGGAGGGGAGGAAAAAAGAGAGGAGGGACGAGGGCGAAGAAGGATCACATCAGTCGGAGCGCCCCGGATCGGCGGCACTGGCCGAAGGCCACTACAATCACGATCGGAGCGCTACACCCCATCTTTCGACTTCATGTTTCGGGCCGGATCGATCTGTGAGGGCCCGGGGGCCCGAAACCGGGCGACGACGCCCGGCCCGAGAAGACTCGAGCCACCAGGATGTGAAGGCCCTCGTCCTCCTTCTCCCCCCAACCGCTGCCACCCCAACCGCTGCCACCCCCCCTCCATCCCCCAGAGCTGGCGCACGTACGGGTCGAACTCGCGGGACTCGCGGTACGCGTCACAGGCCCAGGCCGCGGCGCGGAAGACGGCGCAGGCCGCGGAGCAGAGGCAGAGGCATGCGTGGAGCCACACCCACCTGGCGACATCGCGGCCCCGCGACGACGATGACGACAACGAAGACGCCGCCGACGACGACGACGCCGACGACGACGACGCCGACGCCGACGCCGACGACGACGGACGACTTCGACGACGACGGACGACTTCGACGACGACAACGACGACGGCGACGACGACGACGGACGACGGAAGAATACGAGGACGAGGACGAGAACGAGGACTACGACGCCGCTTGCGACTACGTCGCCATTGTCCGCGTCGTCGTCCGCGTCCTCTTTCTCTCCTCCCCCTCCTCCTCCTCCTCCTCCTCCTCCTCATTTCTTCTCGTCCTCCCCGTCCGCTGTGTCCTTGCCCTCGAAGTCATCCTCGTCGTCCGCGTCGACATGGTTTAGTTCTGGTCCTCGCCCTCGCCCTTCTCATCCTACCCCTCCTGCGGCTTTTCCTCCTCCCTCCACCTAGGAGCAGAAGAAAGGAGGAGGTTGACGAGGGTCGAAGAGGGAGGGATAGGAGAGGGGGGAGAGTGGAGGAAGGATGGGACGCACAAAGACATACTATTACTAGATGTCCTCCTTGGACGCGTGTCTGACCCGAAAATGTACTACAAATATATTGCTGTGCTTTGTTTACCCATCGGTATGGCCAGAAAGCACGCGTCCTGGATACTATACTATACGATTGTTTGGTGCGCGCCTCGCCCGGGGGGGGGGGGGGGGGGGGGGGCCGACGCACACACAGCACTAGCATGTCGGAGTGACGCCGGAAGGAGGCAGTGGAACGGGAAGAAACCTGGAGAACTCCTCCGAGCGCCTGCCCTGTGGACACGCAGGCGGAGAGCGGGCGGGGGATGGCGCGGGGAAGGAAACTGGCCCACCTGTGCACAGATGCCCGCCTCTGCAGACGGAGCCCCACAGCCCAAACTGCGTCGCCGACAACGGCAGCCACCATGCCCCTCCCCCGTGTTCCTCCTCTCGTCTCTCGCCTTGGCGGATGCACCCGAACCCTACGCGTCTCATCCCTCGCCCTTCTTCAATCGGCTGCACGCAAGAGTGACCCTAGGCAAGAGTACTCTTTTGGCGCGTGGCTTCATGGAAGGCGCGGGGGGGGGGCCAAACCCGAGCCGCGCGGGCCACTGCTGTCGCAGCATTGCTTCCAGTGTTCGGGGGGCCCTTGCGTGTGGGCCCGCGCCAGAGGTCTCTCCGGCGAAGGGCCACTCTTACGTGCAGTTGGTTCTTCAACCTGGCCACGACGACGACGACGACGACGACGACGACGTCTTTCCGGCGAAGGGTCCTCCTCTCGCTCCAGCCAGGCCCGAGGTTGCCCTGCAGGCGCGCCGCTCTGCGGCCGCCCGCCGAGCTCGGGGCCAAGCACGGCGACGCCACGGAGGGGTCCAAGGAGGCCCGGCCACCGCTCGAGGAGGCCAACATCTGCAGTCGGGCTGCTGCCAACAGGAGTGCTCGATGAAGAACGAAGCCCCTTCTTGGCCCCAAGGGTGCATGCGTGGAAGAGGCGCGCTAGATGAACAGCCATGGAAGGACATAGGGAGCCTGGAGCACCTTCCGATCCCAAACTTTTCCTTGCTTCAGCATCTTACTTGTGCCTGCACGGCATGGCCGCCAACCTTACCGAATCCTTCCGGCGTGCTGGCCGACATGCGCCTCTCCGTGGGGAGACTGTGGGCGGGCGCTTCCAGCCAGCACCTGGGGAAGGAACGGAGAACGGCGTTGATATTTCTAGCCTTCTCAGGCAGCCCGCAAGTCTAGGCGAGGCACACGGAGTACGAGTCTCGTGCGGCCATCGGAGGTTCTGCCGCGGCTACTACGTGGCCCAAGCGGGGAGTAGCGGTTTGTTGGCGAGTCTGCCACCAAGTGTTCTAGGCGTGATCTGGCATTGCCCGTCGTGCCCGTGCAAAAGTATGATCCCCCGACGCTCTCAGGATATCGTTGAAGCCATTGGCTCGAAATCTTTTTCGCTTTGCGGCATGTTCAGTCCTCCCTTGTCTCCATCGCTGAGCCCCCCGCAGGCATTGGTGCAGTCTCGGGGGTGGTGGGACGCCTCATTGCTGAGGACGGCTCAGGGAGAGACCCGGCTAAGGACACGAGATCTCAGAGTCGGATCGATCAGTCGGATAGGCAATCGAAATGACTTGGACCAAGGGAGATCGGCAGCCAAGTCAGGAACAACTAAATCGGTGGACATCGACATACTAGTGAGGCCTTCATTAAGAAATCATGGCATCCAAATGGGACTCCGAAGTCGACTCGAACCGAACGTCGGAATCGGTCGAAGTCGGATCGAGACGAGTCGGTGGCGTCGCAAGGAGCCCTGCAGGCGTCTTCGCCGGAGACGTTGTGCCTAGGCATGGGTTGAGGTCTGCTGTAGGGGGGCTATTTCTATTGTACTGCGTCGCCGCAGCGCAGCTGTAGCTGGTCAAAGGCCGACAGGCAGTCGTGCCGAACCGTTCACGCACGTCGCCTGCTTGTAACAATACGTTGGTGATGTAACTGTCCATTCTTGCTCGGGCTATGCTGTTCGGGGTTGGCGTACCGTTGGGAACGTTTGCTTAGCGTGTCGCCGCGGCGGCCCCGGCGACACGTTATGCCCTGCAAGGGGATAGGATCTCGCTCCGCTCCGCGGGGCGGAATGCTAGGACAGGCTCGGGACGTTGAAGCCAGGGGACTTGGAAAAGGATAGCGTGTGGCGCCGAAGCGTGGTGGACCAGAACCGACGGAACGACACGCTATTCAAACGTTCCCGACCGTAAGCAGGTTGGGCATGGGCTCCCAGTCGGCACTCGCCCGACTTTAACCAGTACTTGAGCCACGCCCAGGGCCTGAGGCTTGCGTCAAGACCTGGGCTGACCATGCCAAGCTCGTTAAAGTCGAGAACCACAAGTGGATGCGGACAAACTCCGCACGGCCTCTCACAATAGTTCCGTCTTGCCAGTCAGGAGGCCGACCGGACTGCTGGATGGGGAGCTGCACAGAGCCAAAACGACCCACAGTTGCCCAGAATGCGATTGCAGGAGCCACATTCGCTGAGCAGGCTCGGATCCGTCTCGCAGCCACCTCTGTCTCGTCCACCAGGGATGATAGCAGGGGGCAATGAGAGCGGGCCAGGCCGCCCGAGGGTGTTCGGAAGGCGGGCCTCTCCCGCCTAGAGAAGGCCGTCAACACTTCGCCTGATCGTGCTTGCCTTCAATTTGGCTGCGACTCAATTCAATTGCCGGTCGCGTCGTCAGAAGCCCTCTCGGACTGGAGCCATGCAGTTGCTTTCGACCCCCTGCCACCCGATCGATTCTTGTGCTGCCCCCTCCTCGTCCTCACTTGGCGCCGTTCGGATGGGCAATCAGGTGGCGCATTGCTCCTCTGCGTGCCAGTGCTTTGAGCATGCTGATGGGTAGACGTGCGCCAGGTGTGGGACCACTGAGTTGGACCAGGCCATCCAACGCCTCGCCCAGGAGTGCACACCCTCGATCTCCCCCAAAGGCAAAGATTATCTGCGCGGGCTCAGCCTGGGCCCCCTCCCAGGCGCATCCGCCCGCGAGGAAGCCTTCCACCAGAAGGCGCACGGCAGGCAGGGTGTGACGGCGCCTCTTCTCTCCCCCTTTCCCTTTCAAACCCCATCCACTGTGCACTCGTTGGAACGCTCGGTGCGTGCATTCGCCACCTCCTTCTGCTCCGAATCTTCTTCCAGCTACAGGCCCCTCCTTCGTGGCTCGTCCTCCTTCGCTCCGTCCTGCTGCTGATGGTGTCCATGCCCCTGGCTCGCAAGTTGCAAAATGATCAGCGATGTTAAAACCTTAGAAGCAATCATGTCTGGTATATCACGCAAAAACAGATCGCGGAGATGAAGGCCCCGTGTGGGCACGAATGCATTCTCGAAAAACCCTCTGCGAACACCAATTTTTCGAGTAAGTGCCCTCAAGAGAAACATGACTATACTCCGACGCCTCGTGCATCGCTGTGTTTCTTCGAGGTCCCCACCGACAGGCGTCATCGCGCAACGTATGTCCCTCTGCTGGGCAAGCTGCGCTCCGGCCAGCTTTCCCAGGCGAGCTCCACTAGCCCGAGGTCCTGGACCTAACCTTTGCTGCTCCAGCCGATCTCCCCGACTACTGTTTGCGCGAATCGTCGAAGTACAGCGTCCCTGTCCTCCTTCCCCTTTCCTCCATTACTGCTGCTCCTGCTCACGGTCCTCCTCGTCATCATCCTTCTCAACCTCCTCCTCCTCCTCCTCCTCCTCCCTCCGTCCTCCCTCCGCCGTGCTCTTCCTCCGCCGTCCTCTTCCTCCACCTCCAATTCCATCGCACCCTGCACATGTTGCCCTTTGCTGCTCCACCTCCTCGCCCTCGCAATCCTGATCCCACTCCTCTGCATTATCTCTCCCCCTCCTCCGTTATCCCCCTCCTTCTACTCCTCCAACGGCAGCGGAGGAAGCGGACCAGGAGGAGGAGGAGGAGGAGAATCAGCAGGAGACGCAAGAGGATGGGCAGGCAGGAGGAGGACGATGCGGGAGGAGGAGGAGGAGGAGGAGGAGGAGGATAACTAAGGAGAACAGAGGAGGAGGAGGAGGAGGAGGAGGTGGAGGAGGAGGAGGAGGTGGAGGAGGAGGAGGAGGAGGACAGGGAGAGAGGCGGATTGGGACAGGGACGGGACAGGAGGAGGAGGAGGAGGAGGAGGACAGGGACGGACGCGAAGGAGGAGGAGTGCCCTCGCTGGGGGCGGGGGAGGGCGGGTCCCGCCAGGGGCAGCTCAGCGGCTCGCGCAGCAGCTTCGCCCGCACGGGCTCGCCGTGGGCGGCCTGACGCGCGCGACCTTCGGGCGGCGGCACCGCCTCGCTCCAGCCATGCTCTCCCCAGCCTCCTCCATCCTTATCCTGCATCCCTCCTCCCTCATCCATACTCCCTTCGGCCCCCCCCTCCTGTTCCTCCCTCCCCCGCCTCCCTCCCCTGTCCAGTCCTCCTCATCATCAAGGGCGTTCCACCTCTCTCTCTCCTCCAGCTCCCCCTCGCCCCTCTCAACGTGAGCCTTCTCTCCCCCCCCCTCTCGCAAGGGCGACCTAGAAGCTGAGATCCGCTGGCCGCGACCTCGGAGTTCACGCTCGCTTCCTGCAGGTCAAGGAGTTCCCCACACAGAGCGGCTCCCCAACAAAAGATGGTTCCTGTCCTCTGATGCGTGACCACAAGAGCTGAACGTCAACTCCAAGACGTGTTCAGTTCATAACCGTGCGCCTATTATCACACAGAAGCGCACATCGACTGTACCCAAATCTGCACACACGCAAACATATATTTATATATACGTGTGTGCATGTATAGATGTGCGTATGCAACACATACATACACATACATGCATACATGAATCCATCAATTCGTACACATATGCATGTAGACACACATCTACACATACATACACGAGCACGTGCATGCACACGTACATGAATACACACATGCATACCTACATACAAATGTACATACACACATACATGGCGTAAACACACACATGCACATACACACATACATGCATGCATACATACATACACCTACGAACATCCATGCACACATACACACGTACATACTAACTGACTTGCATGCTCTTTCATTCACTTACTTACATATGCTTATATATGTGTATGCATGAATCTGGGCACATCAAATATGCAAACCAATTGTATATATGATCCCGGGTCGATGGTTGACAGGCCCTCTGGGTGCCTATTTGGCCACTTCAGAATGATCTCGGGGGCCTGTTCGGCCTTCTGAGGCGCATTGGAAACCGAAGAGCCGAACATGCGAAAATTGCATCGACATTCAAAGCCAACCCATACTGTTTGATTCCGGGGGGGGGCATCTTCTGAGTCGACTTCTGGCGCCCTTGGGGGGCCATCTGGAGAGCCACTTGGGCCATAGAGGTGCTATCTTGGGGACATGTTGGGCCATCTTGGGACCATCGTGGCCGTGCGAGGGCGCGCTCGCCGGGCCCTCTTGAGACCTTCTGGGGCCCTCCAGGGCCATATTTGGGCCATCAAGGGCCGTCTTGGGCTCTCCTGGGACGCTCCGGACTCAGGCTCCCCGGAGGGACCAAAGAGGTGTGCAAGGGCAGTTTTCGATGCATAAATGTATTCACTGGCGGAGTACAGCTATACATATAGCACCGCGCCGCTTGCACTTCATAGTTTGCATCACGTAACTCACCCCACAGATGTTGCTCCACATCGATCGCACCACACATTGCACCATATAGACTGCACCACCTAGTTTGCACCTTACAGCTTGCACCACATACATTTTCATTTCTGAAACAGCATTGGACCTACCCCCCGGACTTAACCGCCCCCCTTGTCGTACTGCAGCTCACAAATATTTTGCCCCATCGTCCGTTCTAAATCCTGACTCGTATCATCCCATTCAAACCAGAAACGGCTCCCCCCCCCGTAACCATTGCAACGAATACTATGCGCGCGCACTCGTGTATCAAAACCATCAGTTTCCAACAAAAAAACATGCAAAGCATGCGGCGAAATGCGCTCTCGCGCGTTGTCGCGTACGCATGCCGAAATCCCCTACCTTAGTTCCCGAACGCATTTCACAATCGGGTGCCCCGAACACATATAAGAAGACCTGGCCTCGTAACGAAATCTTCCAACAACCAGAGCAATCGCGCTCCCGTTATTGCGAACCTCGCGAAAACCAAGTTTTGGTGCAACATGTTCTTAACGTGCTCAACGAAAGCCTCTCGCGAAGGCGTGTCACAATCGCTCGAACGCCCTTGCGCGCGTGTGTCGCAAGAGTCCCTCGCAGACAACTGGACAAACTGCACATGCGCGCATCGTCGCGCGC
The DNA here is from genome assembly GCA_963575745.1 of Prorocentrum cordatum. Taxonomy (NCBI): domain Eukaryota; class Dinophyceae; order Prorocentrales; family Prorocentraceae; genus Prorocentrum; species Prorocentrum cordatum. The sequence continues at coordinate 402,598 of CAUYUJ010021459.1, forward strand.
ACATGAGGCAACTTTTCAACAGAAACTCAGGTTCCGCACGAACATGCAATCCGAGTGTCCCGAAGCATGCAAACATACCGGAATGTGCCCCATCTAACTCCAAACGTGTCAGCGATCGCGTTCCTGCAAACTCTTGGGGTCCCCATCGGTTCCCAAGCATTTCGTTCAATTTGGGCAAACGGGCCCCTTGCGCCGCACGTCGAAATCATTCGAAAAACTTTGCGCGCGTGCTGGGGGGTGGGGGGCACGATCCGTGTCAAATAATACAATGCGGGCCACGTTCGCGCGTCGGCCGCGCGCGCATGTGGAACTCCCCCCAAAACTTTCATCACCGACGCGAGGGCACCGTCATCGTCGTCGGCGTGATCAACATCGGAGCCGTCACTGCCCCTGCCGCCGTCGTTGTCATCATCGACGCCAACACCGCCACCATCATCATTGCGTTTACCGTTGTCGACGTTGCCATGAGACCGCGCTCGCCAAAGTCGCCGATTCGCACTGAAGTGCCTGGTGGGACGTGCCCAGCGGTCTGCGCCACCGCGGCCGCGTCGGTAACGCCGCACTAACTGGCCGCTGCGCGCGCGACCATGCGCAGTCTAACGCGGCCGCGTAGATGCTCCAACCAACCCCGAGCACTCATCTCAAACGCCACCGCATGGGTTGTGCAAAACAAATTGCCGGTGGTTGGGTGGGACGACTGCGCGAAAAGCGGAGTGAACAAGCCACTGCGAACAGTAATATTGCACCATGCAGATTGCACCGCGCAGCTTGCACCGCAGACGTTGCACTACGCAGTATGCTGGATACCACTGCCTGGGACACGCGTTGGCTAAAATGGTGTTTCCAAGACCTTGGCCCGTGTGCCGCCCAGGCCGGCTTGCTCTCACCCCGTCGCCACCCCGTCGCCTCTCGCCGTCGCCCGCCGCCGCCTCGTCTCGGGTTCGTGTGCCGCTTCGGTCGGCTTGCGGTCGCCCCGTCGCCGCCCCGTCGCCGCCCCGTCCCCGCTCGTCGCCGCCCGTCGCCGCTCGTCGCCGACGCCCCGCTACCCCCCCCCCACGAATTGCACCCGCATTGTGTTAGGATCGGGATGCGTTGCGTTTCAGTCGCATTGCGATGCGTTGTTTCGCAATGCGCAGACTGCGCCAAACGGACGGCACGACATAGCCGACACCACGTATATGGAACCACGGAGAATGCACCGCATCATTGGCTTAACATACATTGCACAACACCGCTTGCAACACGAAGCTTGCACCACACGGCGTGCACTATATTCATTCTGTTTTACCAACATGTATATACGTGTATGTATATATTTGTGTATGTATATATATATATATACATACACATATAGATACATATATATATGTATATAAATATATATGTATGTATATATATATATATATAAAAGGACCCCCGTCACCCCACATTGAACCGCCCCCTTTTTTGTCGTTTTGCAATTTGCACATGGTCCTGCCTCATCGTTCATTCTAACGATGAGCCCGCACAATCCCAGGCAGGCCAATAACGGTTCCCCCCCCTATCGTCGGCGACAACATACTATGCGCGCACTGGTGTATCCAAACGTGTCAATGTCCAAAACCCCCGCGCAGGCAAAATTGACGAAATGCGTACGCGCGCGTCGTCTCGCGCGCATGCCGAAATCCTCGGCCTCAGATTCCGTCAGGATGTCACAAGCGAGTGTCGCGAAGACACATCAAAACAACATGGTTTCGCAACGAAGGTTTTCAAAATAAAACTGGCGCTGCCGTTCTTGCAGATTCTCGGGGAACCACCGGATTTGGCTTTCACATCTCGCGCGCACGTGTCGAGCTCGTTCGAACGCCCTTGCGCGTGTGCTGTCGCAAGAAAAGCGCGCGTCGTCGCGCGCGCATGCCGCAATCACTCCACATCCGTGGGCGTCTTATGTTCTTTAAACAACCAAGCACGAATGCCACTTTTATACAAAAGGCACAAAAACAAAAACAAAAAATGGACTGGCAGCATCATTGTTTGAACAAGATGCTTAAACTCTTGCGAATTCTTTAAACAACCATAAGGTTTCAACATGTTCATCAAAATCTGCCAGACCGGCCTCTCGCGCCGCATGTCGAACTTATCCGGACGCCCTTGCGCGCGTGCTGGGGGGGAACACGATCCGTGCCAAATAGTATCACGCGGGCCACTCGCGCGCGTCGGCCGCGGGCGCATGCCACCCTTCCACAACCTTCATCACAGACGCAATGGCGTCGTCATCGTTATCGGCGGGCGTGATCAACATCGGCGCCGTCATTGGCATTGTCGTCGTCATCGCCACCATCGCCCCCATCATCGCTACTCCCATCATCGTATCTACCATTGTCGGCGTCGCCATGAGACCGCGCCCGCCCAAATCGCCGACACGCACTGGAGTGCCCGCTGGGATGCGCCCAATGGTCAGCGCCACCGCGGCCGCGTCGGTCGCGCCGCAATGTCTGGCTTCTGCGCGCGCGAGCATGCGGGGGCCAGCGCTGCCGCGTAGATGCACCAGCCAATGCTAAGCACTAACACTCATCGCAATCGCCGCCGAACATATATTTTGCAAGCCGGGATGGTTGCGCGAGCAGTGGAATTGACAACTCACTGCGGGCACTGGAAAACTGCACCAGACAGACGCACTATTGTTGTTGTCTCTGCGCGAAAACAAACTTAGCGTGCCCACGCTCACGGTTCCAGCAACGAGGGCCAGGGCAACATCTCTATGCATGCTCTCGCTGCTAGCGAACACGCACGCGCCTGCGTGGTGCCAAGCCGGCATCACTGTGGATGCTCCTTCGGCAGCGTGCCTCCGATATGAATAATTATAACGATAGTTCACACAATGCGCTCGCCGCCGCGAATCGTCAATACCTTCCAATGAGAAACCACCGCACGAATTACTCGAAGCGGAGATCCCCATATGTGCAACTCATAGTGATGGCAAACTTCGGTAGAAGACATTGTCATTTTCAACATCCGAGTGTCAGCGAATCCGCGTGGAAAACGAAGCCGAGAGAGACGCCAACAACTAAGACGAGTTTAAGCAATTGCTTCCTCCTTCCGTCCTCCTCCTCCTCCTCCTCCTCCTCCTCCTTGTCCTCCTCCTCAATCTCCTCCTTTCCCTATGGAAACCTGTCAGGAAAATCCACCCGCGAAGACGAGAACGGGCCCGCGCAATGCCCCCCTACGCCCCCCCATAGGGGTCCTGGAACCACCACCTCGCCTGAGACATCCTCGGAAGCTGCTCCGAAAGAAAAGGATATTGGATACGGCAGGTTCGTGTCGTGCCGACCCCAGCGTTGGTTTTTGACACCGCAGGGATCGTTCAACCTTGAACGATCGGCCGCTGCCGCAACGTCCGATCGTTCAACATCGATCGATTATGGGTCGCCAGCGGCGTTCAACCTTGAACGCCCGCGCTGGGGTCGCCGCTGGTCGACACGACGCAAACCTACCGCATCCAAACAGGCAAACCGCCTGAGACACACCCGCGACCTGGGCCCGAACGGGCCCGTGCAATACCCCTCGGCGTCCCCCCACTCGGAGTTCTGAAACCAGCACCTCGCCTGAGACGTCCTCACAACGTGTGTGTGAGTCTAAGCGCGGAGCACCAGGATCGGGTCGGGCGAAAGGGGGGGATAGCAAAGGGGGGGTTTGAGAATCAGCTCACGTAGCTGATTTTCCCGGCGCCTCCCGGCGCCAGGAGGCGGCTATGTATCGAGGAATGGGCCCGGCGGCGAGGCCGAAACCAGCTGCATGCAGCAAATTTCGTAACCCCCCCTTTCCCAATCCCCCCCTTTCGCCCGGCCCGACATTCGGAGTTCTGAAACCAGCGCCTCGCCTGAGACGTCCTCACAACGTGTGTGTGAGTCTAAGCGCGGAGCACCAGACCTGTGAGTGAATCTGCATATGAGTGGCCCTGGGCAAGAAAAGCTTGAGCACCAGGAATCTAAGAGCAAATGCATCTGAGTATGGGTGAGTCTGAATATGAGTGACTCTACATGAGAGTTAGTCGGAGTCCTGAAACCAGCGCCTCGCCTGAGACGTCCTCGGGAACTGCTCCGAAAAAGAAGGATGTTGGGCACCCACCACAGGCAAACCGCCTGAGACATCCCCCCAATCTGGGCGCGAAATGGCCCGTGCAGTGCCCCCTGGCGTCCCCCCTTGAGAGTGCTGAAACCAGCGCCTCGCCTGAGACATCCTCGGAAACTGCTCCGAAAGCGAAGGATGTTGGGCACCCAAACAGGCAAACCGCCTGAGACATCCCCGCGACCTGGGCGCGAACGGGCCGGTGCAATGCCCCCTGGCGTCCCCCCGTGGAAGTGCTGAAACCAGCGCCTCGCCTGAGACGTCCTCGGCAACTGCTCTGAAAGAGAAGGATGTTTGGGCACCCAAACAAGCAAACCGCCTGAGACATCCCCCCAATCTGGGCGCGAACGGGCCCGTGCAAAATCACCCGGCGTCGCCCCTGGGGAGTGCTGTAGCCAACGCATCAACGCCTCGCCTGAGACATCCTCACAACGTGTGTGTGTGTGTGTGTGTGTGTGTGTGTGTGAGTCTGAGCGCGGAAGTACCAGGAGTGTGAATGGGTTTGCAGATGCGTGATCCCGAGCATGAGAAATCTGAGTATCAGGAATCTAAGAGCGAATTCATCTGAGTATGAGCGAGTCTGAATACGAGTGAATCTACATGTGAGTGTGTCAGAGAATGATGACCTGAGGGTGGGAGGGACCTGAGGGTGGGAGGTGTGTGTTCTCTCGTTCTCCGCGTGGCCAACGTAATAACAAGAACCCCATCCTTAGGATATGGGAAACAACACTGCACAAACTACTTTCATGGTCTGCGCTGGCTGGCACTCCCTCAAGGCTCCTTCACTCTGCTGTCCGTACGGGTGGGTCGTTGGGATGATTGCGCGAGCAGTGGAGTCGTCAACTTCAAGTTTTGCAGTGAAAGCTGCACCACCAGTATTACACCACGTCGCGTGCGTCACATAGATTACGACACGTAGCTTGCACCGCGTAGCCCACACCATATATATATACACATACATATAGCACCACGTCGATTGCACAATATAAGATGCACCACAACGTTCCACATGGAGTGCGCCACATAGCTACCACCACATAGTTATAATACATAACTTGCTAACACACACCAATCGGGGTACACGCTAGCAAACACTTCAGGAATGAGCCAACCCAGACCCGTGCATCCGTTGCACACTTTCAATGATGATGTGCGCAACGTCCTGGCGACCACTACGCTTTGAAAACGACCTGTGTTGCCCACGTGTAGTTACATGGTGGAAGCTTAGAAGGCGAACGGGCGCAACGTTCAACAGACAACGACATGCTGACCACATGTTCGAAACTGCCCGCCCCGTGCAGTTGAGCTCTCCAGCTTCCACACCCTCAAGCGCGGGGTGGTCTCAGGCGAATGACCTGGCACGCCCTACCAACATGTTGTGAGTAGTGCGACGAAGGAAAGCTGATCGAAAAAGGCGGATGGGAGGATGAGGGGGCGGAGGAGAAGGAGGAGGAGGAGGAGGGGGGAGGAGGAAAAGGAGGCGGGAAGCCGCTTCTCCGCCTGCCTGCTCCGCCTGTTGCCTCTCCTCCTCTCCCTCCTGCAGGGACGGCAGCGTTGACGGCGAAGCCCTTTCCTCGCCCTCCTCGCCCTCTTCCCATCATCCCTCCTGCCTCCTCTCCCTTCTCACCAAGACGACAACGACGAGGGTTGTCGCTGGCGACCACAGCAACGGCTGCGGCAGCAGCTACGACGAACGGCGGCGACCGCGGTGGCGCGACAGCGGGGCAGACGCTCCTTCCAGGACGGCGCCCCAGAGTCGCAGCCGTCCCCGGGCGGGCTCGCGCACAGCCGTGGCGAGGAGCGGTCGGCCTCGAGTGGGGGGGGACGGCGGGGCGGGGGCCCCGCCAAGCCGAGGCACTTTGGCATGGCGAGGCACTGGCGCGTCCAAGGCAGCCGCAGCCGCAAGCAGAGGCGCATCCCCCCTTCGGGAACACTGTCTGGAACAGACGCGCGGATACGACGGCCCTGGGCCCCTGGAGTACCGAGGTCCTTGGGAACCCGCCCAGCAGCCCCGGGGCCCCCGCGGACCGCTGGCCGCCAATGGACGAAGATCTTGAGCGACCCTGCACCAGGAGAGGCCGAAGGGGACGTCCCTGGGCGGCAGCGTGTTTTGCGGCCTGGGAAGAAAGCGCGCGCATCGGGCCCTTGGGGCCTCCGCGGGAGGGCGTCGCCCAAGGACGTGGATTTCGGATGTCCAGGCCTGCCACTGGAGCCGCGCCAACCGCCCAACCGGCCTCAGAGGTGCTGGTGGGTTGTTTGGCATGTCCTCTTTAGTCTTCTGAGGGCGCCGCCCCCCCACAGTGCAACAATTCCTTGAGCGGGCCGACCTCTCCCGAGGGCTTCCGACAGGCCCCAGGAATTGAAGTCTCGCGCGACACGGAGCCGACAGGCACCAAGATCTCAGGTTTCGCGCGACGCGGGTCCGACGGGTCTCAGAACCTACGGCAGCGTGTCGCCACCGCGGCCCCGATGGCGTGTCGCTCCGCCCCGCGAGGCGGGAGGCTCGGACCGACCGCACCGCACGTCCCTCGGCCGGTGGGGGGAAGGCAATTGCGACGACCAGGAGGGTGGGAGGGGGACGCCGAAATACGAAGACGAGGAAGAGAAGGAGGAGGCGGAGGAGGAGGAGGAGGACGACGAGGAGGAGGAGGAGGAGGAGCAGGAGGCGCTGAGCAGCGGACGAGGCTGTCCGCGACGCGAGGAGGCGACCTGCCTGCTGCCCCCCATTGCCAGTGTACTCAGACTGCCTCCTCCTCCTCGTCCTCTTCCCTCCTCGTTCACCCTCCTCCTCTTCGTCATCCTCCTGCTCCTCCTCTTCCTCCTCCTCCTCCTCCTCACCTCCCTCCTCCTTCCCGCTTGGTGCCAACACGATTGCAGGACTCAAAGTCGGTAAGACTGCGATCGTCAACAACTCGGTTTAACACCGTCTCGCAGCCGTGGTGTCCGACGGGGGAAGAGAAACATGCAGACGGTCACCAACAACGCTCCTGCTTGGGGACGCCCCAGCTACACACGGAACGGAGGCAACGGATTAGCCGAAGGCCTGTGTCCAAGCGACGGTGTCCACGGGCAGGCAACAGGGATCCCTCACGCTGTCCGGCACAGGAAGGAAGAGCAAGGCAGAGGAACACGTAGAAGTTCATCCAATCTCGCTGCACAAACCCCCCCGTGATGAAGTCCGCAATGCGGGTCTCGGAAGAGCAGGCGAAGAGACCCCTGGAGAGCCTCGGCAACCTTTTCCAAACCGACGGTGCAATATTCACATACATTTCGTTAACTTCTCACCGTGCTCATTTCTATTTGTGCTCGTTTCTAATTGTCCCTGGCCCCCCAAGGGCCAGGAAGGAGGCCCAGGATGGAACAATGAGAAATGAAAGGACCTTGGCCCAACCAAACAATCAAAGAACTTTCGAATAATTAGAAAGGAACCATGTGTAACCGTGAAGACAACGATCTCAGCCCTTCCAGCGAAGCTGTCGGCACACTGGCCGCGCCGCAGGTCACCGAGCCCACACGAGACCTCCAGGTAAGGAGCACACCGGCGATGCAAGACGAGGTCGTCTCACGAAAAGGGGCTGTGGAAACTTGGAACCGGCGGTAAACCGTCAACCAGGTTACCGCCGGGAACCTCGTAGAGCTCTTTTCTTGCACGGCGATCGTCGGAACACATGAAGAAAGCTTCTGGAGCGAGAAACAAAAAACTCGAAAAAACACGTTTTTCTGTTTGTATCCAACGTCGGTTCCTCCAAGTGGGGCTGTGGAAATGAGATGCGGGCCGCTGGCAAGCCACACCTCGAGCGAGCGAGCGAGCGAGCGAGCGCCCACTTGGGCCTCACTGGTCGTGGGGCCGCGCCCGTCTGGCCGTCACGAGTCGGGCCGCAGCCCCTGTAGTGAAGATGTGAGACCACACGCGCGCGCACTCGGGTCGCCTTCCTCCTCCCCCTCCTCCTCCTCCTCCTCCTCCTCCTCCTCCTCCTCCTCCTCCTCTGGGCAGGGCGTGCCGCCTCGGCCTTCCCCCGCTGGGCCTTGCCCGGGTCTCCATACTGTGCCATGTCGAATGCCGCTTCGCAGTGTTGGCCCATCCCGAGGTCACCATGAAGGTCGAGCCGCCCAGCGTCGGAGCGGGCCCGCTGTAAGGCGGACCAGAGGGTCCCGAGGGGCTCACCCCGAAGACGCCCGCCAGTGCCTCGAGACGGCCCACGACGCCTCCAAGACGTCCCAAGAGGGCCCGAAATTTACCCTCCGAGAGAGCCCCACTGGGCAGAGCGTTCCAAGATGCCCCCGTTCTCGCCTGCTCCGCTTCCCAACTCTCCAAGACTGTCCAAGAAGATGCCCATGTCGTTCCAAGACGGGCCAAGGAGCGCCCAAGGACACAACACACCCACAAGAGGGCGCCAAGGGTACGAAGTGCCAAGCAGCACGAACACCGAGCCGACGAAGCTCTGTCTGGACAAGCACCTGCAGGAAACACAGGCTGGTAAAGGCGCGACCTGCCACGATTCTTCGTGGCCGTCGGCGAAAACGAGCACGAGGAGAGCCGGGCGGGGCAATAAGCTGTGTTGTTGAACTCTCACTTCTGGAAAATAATTATTGTTGATCTCCCCCACCGGTGCATACTCTTGTTTCTCAATCGATGTGTGCCCCTCGACGCTCGCACCCTGTTATTCTATCAAGGCAAGTCTTGAAGCTCAAACTGTGCCCCTGGCCCTCGGGTTACAACAAGAACGGCTCCAGCCTGAGACTTCCTCACAATTTAGCCAGGACCCCCGCTCCCGCCCGAGACTTCCTCGCATTTAATTCAGGAATCGCGCTCTCGCTTGGAACTTCCTTACAATTTATAAGGGAATCGCTCTCGCGGCGCTCTGGAGTCGCGCTTTCGCTGGAGACTTGTTTGCACTTTACTGAAAATAGCGCCCTGGCGTTGGAATTTCCTGCGATTTGCTTAAGCGCCGCGCTCCCGACACCCAGGCACCCAGGAGTCGCGCTCACGCTTAGGACTCCCTCACAAAATACCTAGGAATCGGGATCTCGCTGCCCTTCGTGGCCCCGTGGCAGCCCTTCGTGGCCCCCTCGCTTTGTTTCGTGGCCCCATTTCAGCCTTTCGTGGCCCCCTCGCTGCCCTTCGTGGCCCCGTTGCAGCCCCTCGTGGCCTCCTCGCTGCCTTTCGTGGCCCCGTTGCAGCCCTTCGTGGTCCCCTCGCTTTGTTTCGTGGCTCCGTTGCAGCCCTTCGTGGCCCCCTCGCTGCCCTTCGTGGCCCCCTCGCTTTGTTTCGTGGCCCTGTTGCAGCCTTTCGTGGCCCCCTCGCTGCCCTTCGTGGCCCCATATGTGTGCCCCTCGTGGCCCCCGCTCGTTCGCGCCCATGGTGGCCCCATATGCATGCCCTTCGTGGCCCCGGTGTCGCCCTTCGTGGCCCCCTCACTGCCCTTCGTGGCCCCGTTGCTGCCCTCAGTGGCCCCGTCCTTGCCCTCCGCGGCCCAGTTTTCGTATGCCCTTCGTGGCCCCCGCTCGTTCGCGCCCGTTGTGGCCCCATGTGCATGCCCTTCGTGGCCCCGCTGTCGCCGTTTGTGGCCCCCTCATTGTCCTACGTGGCCCAGTTGCTACCCTGAGTGGCCCCATCGTTGCCTTCTGTGGCCCCGCATGATCTGCCCTTCGTGGCCCCCGCTCGTTCGCGCTCTTCGTAGCCCCATACGCATTCCCATCGTGTCCCCGCTGTCTCCCTTCGTGGCCTACTTTGTGTCCTTGTGGCCCTGCTGTCGTTCTCTCTCGCTCTCGCTTTCGCCCGTCGTCGCCGTCGTCGTCGTCGTCGTCGTCGTGGTCGGTTCCCTGTCCGTCACTCTTGGGGTCGGGTCGACGGTCCGCGGCCGCCCCGCCGATCAGCGCTGCCGCTGGCCAGGCCGACGGTCCGCGGCCGCCCCGCCGCTTGCCGGGGCCTGGCCTGCATGGAAGAAAGATGTACCCTCCAAAAGGGGTTCGATCGAAGACGAAGAGGGCGGGTATTGAGGATTTGGGAAATACGCGTTATTGGACACTCGAGCAGATAAGGGCGAACAGTCTTAACATGAGTGGTGTTGTTGTTGCCGTTCGTGTTGTTATTGTTGGTGTTGTCGTTGTCGTTGTTGTTGTTGTTGTTGTTGTTGTTGATGTTGTTGGTGGTGGTGTTGTTATTGTTGCTGTTGTTGTTTCATTTGGTATGCAGCAGGGGGCCAATCCTGCTCCGCCTCCTCGCCCTATGAGGGGAGAACAGCGCACGCTCAAACCTGTAAGGAGGAGAACTGGGAAAGGGCAAGACAACGAAGTCGTTATACGTATGGGCGCGGGCTGTCGGACGCCCAGGGGAGCTCTCCTTCGAGCGGGATCTCGTACCCGACAGCGCACACCCATAGACCCCACGGAATTCCACCCCAAGGGGTCTGGGGTTCGGATCTGTATGGGTGCTAGTTGTCAGCTCCCGGTTATTCCCGTCCACATCCTCCTGCTCCACCCCCGCGCCTGGCAGGAAGAAGGGGAGGGAGAAGGCGAGAAGAACGCGGACGTAGATGACAACGACGGCGGCAGCTGCGACATCGACGACGAAGGCGGTGACATCCAAAGCGCCGTCCTGGCAACGGTACCACGCCAGAAAGCACGGAACACTGGCCAGAACGCCGTCCACCTTTGGAGGCAGTCGGTAGCGGCCTCGTCGACGTCGTCGTCGTCGGCCTTACCTCCCATGGAGAAAGTGGAGGGGGAGGCTGGCAAGGCCGTGAGGGTGAGAGTGGGGAGGAGGACGAGGATCACAAGCGAGGTAAGAAAAAAACGAGGCAGGAAGAAAAGGAGGAGGAACGGGCGTCGGCATCAACGTCGTCGCCACGGGAGGAAAAACGAAGAAAAGGGGGGGAATGAGTGGCAATATGGGTATGGACGGGATCCTGCGCCTCCGCTCTGCCGTCGTCCTCCGCATACAAAACCTGCCCGTGGCACCGCCAGACATGTCGGTTGGGTGGGCCGAGGGCCAGGGGGTCTCGCCTGGAACGTGCACACCTCGTCTGGCGTTGGGAGCTGACGTTCCAAGCGGTTGCAACGACGGGGGACTGGAGGTGAAAAAATGCGGCTCTATCTGAGGGCCGCGGACGTTCGTCGTACAAGCTTGCAGAGGCTTCACGGATAGAGGGCAGGTCGTTTGCAATCGAGGGTCATGCACTTCCCGCGTTCCCACGCGCTGCTGCCTCCAAAGCAACGAGCCCTCGTTGAAGGCGATGGAAATGAGCCGCGAGCTTACAAGACGGCCCGCGCAGGCAACCAAGAACACCAAGATGGCCCACGATGCCTCGAAGACTGCCCAAGATGGCCCCAAGGCGGCCAAACATTGATTCGAGACGGCCCCTCCAAGGGGGCCCAAAATGGCCACAATAGGAACTCCAAGAGGGTCAGAAGAAGCCAACATCATTGACTTTCTCTTGGGTGTTGAACAGATGTTCGCATTCTTGCCTCTTCGGGCTGCCGTCAGATCAAGAAGGCATCCAGTACGGCCCAAAGGCGGCCCGACGACCCCCAGACACCCACCCTACGGCCAAGCGGGCCCCAGGACGTCCAAAGGGAGCCCCAAACCGGCGTACGAGGGTTCCAAGATGGCCCAAGGGAGCCCCAAGGGACCCCCAAGAATGCCTTACAGGAGGCGCAGACGGCCCCAAGACGGCCCAACCGAGTTTCAGCATCATCATCAGCAGCATCATCATCATCAGCATCATCATCAGCATCAGCATCGTAGTCATCATCGTAGTCATCATCGTAGTCATCATCAGCATCATCATCATCGTCGTCGTCATCATCATCGTCATCATCATCATCACCATCATCATCAGCTTCATTATTATCCGCACCAGCGTCATCATCATGTTGGACATATCTAGCAGCAGCATCGACATTAACATAATAACCATCATAGACCTCGTCATCACCATCGCCATCAGCATTACCATCCGCATCATCATCATCATCATCATCATCATCAGCATCAGCATCAGCATCAGCATCATCATCGTCGTCATCACCATCACCATCGTCATAATCAGCATCGACACCATCATCATTAACACCACCATCACCAACATCCCCATCATCCGCATCCTAATCATCATTCCCATCATCTTCATCATCATCAGCAGCATAGCCATCGCCGTCATCCGCATCATCATTAGCACCATCACCATCGACATCATAATCGACAGCATAATCATCAGCACCATAATCATTACCAACAACAGCAACACCATTCACGCCATGATCGGCATCATCATCATCAGCATCACAATCATCATAATCACTGCCATTAGTCATCACCACCAACAACATCAACATCATGATGATCGTCGTCATCACCCCCATCCGCCTTAGACTCATCCTCATACCCACCGCCGCATTCCCAAGACCGGACGCACACGATGTATCACGCGTGACGGCCTCCCGTGCACCATCGGGCAATCGCCTCCCACAATGTCGGCTGTCACGGTGGATGGACGTGCCGCAGGCAGCCGGGTAGAGGGCGACGCGTTCTCCACACGGGGCTCTCGACTGCATGGCAGGCATGCAGGGCGTTCGTCTTCGCGGTGCGCTTCCCACAATGAGAACGGACGCCTGTAGGGGCTCATGAAAAAAGGCACGTGGGACGGTCAGGTAAATTGTTGAATCGTTGATGCATCCAGGGTTTACTCTTGTCCTCCTCCTCCTCAACATGCTTCTCTGGTCCCCCCTTCTCTTGTCCTCCTCTCCCCTCCTCGTCGTTAGTACTGCCCTCCTCGCCCTCCTCCTCCACACCTGCCTCCCACCCCACTCCTGCGTCGCCCCCGCCCACGTCTTCCGCCCCCCACCAAGCCACCTCGGAGGAGAGAGGTATGAGGGGGAGTACAGGGAGGTGAAGGACATGGCTGGAGATGAATGAAAGGGCCCATGGACACACAGACACACACGGACACAATTCCCCATTATATCCCATACATTATGGGTGTTCGTCGTTCCCTCCACTTCCCATGTTTCCCCATGGAATCGACGTTTACGTGTGCCTGTGTTGCTCTCCCCTCCTGAATGAAGATGGTGGGGAGGCCGGAACAGCATGGGCACATCCTTGCCTGGCTTCCGCTCTCAGATCGTCCTGCTCCTCCTCCTTGTCCCCCTTGCCTGCCTGCCGCCGCTCCCCCCCCCTCCTCCCTCCTCATCTTCCTTCCTCCCTGACCTCCTCCCTCCTTCTCCTCCTCCCTCCTCCTTCTTCCCTCCTCCGTCCTCCTCTTTCTCCCGCTTCCCTCCATTCCACCCTCGTCCTCCTTCGTCTCCTCACCCCCCCTGCGAAACCGCCTACCTCGCCCGACTTCTCCGTCATCCTCTTCCTCATCACCCCGCCTCGCGAACCCACCCCAGCATACCGCGAAAGAGGATGATAATGAGGAAGGGGGGGCGAGGGACGAGGAGGGGGATGGGAGAAGAGCAAAGATAATCATGATGGTGAGGAGAATAAGACAACGACGGTAATGAAGAGTGGGAGGAGGAGGAGGAGACGAGGAAAGGGCCTCGTCTTCACCGTCCTCCTCATTTCGCCTCGCGTCCCCCCCACCCTCCTTGGAGTAGGGAGGCGAAGAGAGAAGGGGAGGACGGACGAAGGATGGCGCGGCCACTTCAAGCGTGGAATGTTCTGTTGAACAACGCACGAAGCGGACACATTCGCTGAGATAGCCGTGGCTCTCGCTTTGAAAACCGAGCCATCCTGTGACGAATTTCCAAAAAGCCTGTCGACAAGCTCCGTTCTATAGTCAAACTTGCTTGCTCCGCCCGTTCGGTGGTAGTGGTAGACGTCGAGGCGGCAGGAGATGGAGAGGAAGACGAGGCGAGCGGAGACCGGGGAGGTGGATGACATAGTGGTAGACGTAGAAGGCGAGGCGAGGGGAGAACCATGAGGTGGATAAGGCGGAGGAGGACGCGGAGCACGCGGCCTCGTCGTCGTCCTCCTCCTTGCATTCCTCCCTCATTGCCTCCTCGTCCTTGGCGTCGTCCGACTCGCAGCGTCGTCGCCGGCCTCTTCTAGCTCCTCGCGTCGACCTCCTCCTCGTTGTCCTCCGGAGGCCCACGAGGGGGTCCAACATATCCAACAACATTTCGTATCCGACACTGCTGCAGCCGCCGCCAAGCTGCCGCCTTCATCATCGCCGCCACCGTTGTCGTCGTAACCACCGTCCCCGACGCCGTCGCCGTTATCGCCGCCCGTCGTCGCCATCGTCGCCATCCCCGTCGCCGTCGCCGCCGCCGCCGCCGCCGCCGCCGCCGTCGTCGTCGTCGTCGTCGTCGTCGTCGTCGTCGTCGTCGTCGTCGTCGTCTTCGTCGTCGTCGTCGTCGTCGTCGTCGCGGCCGCCGTCGTCGTCGTCGTCGTCGTCGTCACCGTCGTCCGCCTCGCGGTCCAACTGCACGCGGCGCACGTCACACTCGGCCTCCGCGCCGCAGCCGACAGTGACCAGCGCCCGCGCGGCGGAGGAGCCCGTCGGGGCGCCGGTGGTGAAGGTGTACTCCTGCGGCCGGGCGGCGCTCGGAGGCCCTCGGCGGCGCTCGGGGGCAGCTGGAGGCCGTCGGATGCGCTCAGAGACCGTCGGAGGCCCTCGGCGGCCAGAGGCGGCCCTCGGAGGCCGTCGAAGCTGTCGGAAGCCCTCTGCGGCCCTCGCAGGCCCTCGGCGGCCCTTGGAGGATCTCGGCGACCCTCGGAGGACCTCGGAGGTTTCGGTCCGCAGGAGGAGATGGAGGACGGGGAGGGGGAGGAGGAGGGAGCAGGAGCAGGAGGAGGAGAAGAAGGTGGTGGAGGAGGTCGAGGAGGAGAAAGAGAAGGAGGTGGTGGAGGAGGTCGAGGAGGAGATCGAGGGGGAGGAGGAGGAGGAGGAGGAGGAGGAGGAGGAGGAGGAGGAGGAGGAGGAGGAGGAGAGTATGGGGGGAACTGAGGCGGGTGAGAATTTTACTCGGACGTGGAGGGGATGGTGAGGAGGAGATGGAGGAGGAGACGGACGAACCCAGTAATTCGTGGGAGCCAAAGATCCGCAGCTCGAAGCTCGAAGGAGGAGACTGCGGAGGAGGACGATGCGGAGGAGGGAGAGGAGGATGCGGAGGAATGGGGGGGATGTAGGGGCTAGCGTGGCGTCCCGCGGGCGCACAGCTGGTCGTGGGGAGGCCTGCGGGAGTTGCCGCAGTCCCCCACAGTCGATCGCCTACCATGCCGCAATGCCCGATTGCTCCAGTCTGAGGCGCCGCTGCGCGAGAAGGCGCGCTTCCGCCAACGCGAGGTTGGAGCACCGGCAGCCTAGCTTCCCTCGACCTCCTCCCCTCCTCATGTTCCTTCCTCCTCGTCACCGTTGCCCTCGCCCGCCTTCTCCCCTCCTCTCCGCTTGTCCTCGGCCTCTTCGTCATCCTCCTTCCGCCTCTTGTCCTTCCCTCGTGTCGTCCCCGCTCAATCCTCTTCCTCCTCACCTGTCATCTTCCTCTCTCTCATTCTTCTATCCCCACTCCCTCCTCCTCCTCCTCCTCCTCCTCCTCATCTTGGGGGGTGGGCCTCCTTCCTCAGAGGAGCAAGAAGGACAATGCGCACGTGGAAGGCGGACAAGGAGGGGTGGAGGCGGTGCGCCTCCTCCCGTCCCCACTCTCCGCCCCCCCTCTCCCCCCGTCCTCCTCGTCCCCCCCCCCCTCCTTCGTTTCCCCCCCCGTCGGAGGAGTAGGGTGGAGAAGGAGCAGGAGGAGGGGGATCGCGAGGGAACTGGGAAGAGAACCAATGAGCGCGAAAGGGAGAGGGAGAGAGAGAGAGAGACAACGGGAGAGAGAACATAAACGATACTAAGGAACGGAAGTGGCAAACAACGAGGGATCAGAGACAACAGGCGAGGAGGATGCACAGGACTCCCAAGGATCCCAAGGAATCCCTACTTCAATGCGGTGCGACATTGCTATGCTTGGTCTGTTCTGAAAGGCTGCGTGGGGGCAAACACCAAGAGCTTTGACTTCTGTACTTGGGCCGACAGAGACCAACTTGCGAGATACTGATTCTCAATCGGTTCTTACTTGCACTGCCAGACGCGACCATATCCAACCCGGCCATCGTCGAATGTTCTATCGGTCATTGTATAGCGTGATTCCTGTCCTCAATCGTTTACCTGACGTGATGGTGCGTGTCAGGTCTAGGGTCGGATTCGAGCGTTCGCTCCAAGATGTGGCCAAGGATGCTGCCCTCTCTGGCAGCCATGAATGGCGCTGATTGCTCTGCCCAGGATGAAACCGCCGGTAGAGTTCGTTAACCGTAGGAGTTTTGAATAATTGGGGGTCTCCCGTGGACACCAAACAAAAAGGCTTCCCGCACACAGATATCATACGATCATGGACCATTGCGACAGCTCAAACGATAGGAAACATAGAGATGGTATAGCCCAAACTTGTCCTGTCTCCACATACTTGCTCACAATTGTCCAATCCGTTCTTTTCCGCGACGCACTGTTTGATCTTGAACGTGCGGAGAAATAAAAACACATCGTCGCCAGAACCCTCATCTAGGCCGGCGACACTCTGCTCGTGCCAAACCAAACTAGAAACTTACAACGCATGTTGTGGACTGAAGGGCTTTTCATACGGCACGGAAGCACATTGAGACGAGACCCTACACATGCAAATTGGTTCCCAGAGCACACGTAAATAACCGACTCGGGATCTCATCAAAAGCGTGAGAGCAATAGTCTACTTAGGAGGGCTGTTGTCTTCTGACGGCTTGGCAAACAGCAAACTCTTACGACGTATCGGCGAGAACGCGTATATGATCAATCAACTTTCAAACTGTTGGTATCGTACCTCCATTGGTCAGCAAACTGTTATGGTCACTGTACTCATTATGGCCGTTGAAATTTATCGACTCGAAGCATTTCACTGCAAACGATTGTATAGTAATCTTCAGTGTTCCGCAGTCGCCGGTATCTAGGATTTCCGATGCGACTGCTCTGGCAAAGGCTGAATCGTTGAATTCGTCGCAAATCACAATTGTTCAGGACTGTCGCGAACCAACCACTTGACAATGGAACGCAACATCTTGTGCGCAACCCCGGTGGCACCCCGAAAACTTGGGCACATCACGGCGGCAGAGGGCGTCCGCGACAGCAGTGGGCGACACTCGCGTTTGACCAAGAGCAGATGAGTTTGTGACCTAGTATGCCCTGCTGCCTTGCCTCCATCTCTTCCCGTCCTCGTTGCTAGAATGCTAGTGGTATGCTGTGTCCTCTGCTTCACAGTCGGGCGCTTGATGTTCTGCTTCACTCGTGATCGGCTCCTCTTCCGCTGCGCTTAACGCAACCTGCAGGGTTTCAGGTGTTCACGGCCTCCGAGAGCCACCGACGACCTCCGAGGGCATCCGATGGCCTCCGACGACACCCCGAGGACCGCCTTCTGGCAGCCGAGGGCCGCCGAGGGCAGCCGAAGGTCTCGAACGGCCTCCGAGGACCTCGATCGGGCCTCCGGGGGCCCTCCCAGGGTCTCGGCCGGCCTCCGAGGGCCTCCGTCGACCCTCCGAGGGCTGTCGACGTCTAGGGGCATCCGAGGGCCTCCGACGGCCCTCCGAGGGCCTCGCGCAGCGCGCACTCGGTCCTTGTCGCCCGCGCTGTCGTCGCTGGGCCAGCCGAGCCACATGGCGTCGGCGTGCGCCCCGACGACGCTGCCTGCCGGGCAGCGGCCTCGTCGTCGTCGTCGTCGTCGTCGTCGGCCATCGTCCATCGATGCCCGCCGCCAGTCGTCGCTGACGCCGTCGCTGTTGTCGCCGTCGCCGTCGCCATCGCTGTCGTCGCCGCGATCGGCCTTCTCTGCCTCCCCCTGCTCCTTGGCAGTGGAGGGAGGGGCTACGGGGGCGGAGGAGGCAAGGGAGGAGAAGAATGAGGATGGGAGAACATGGAAACGGGGAGGGGGGAAGGAAAAGGGGGGGGTGGGGACAGATGGGGATGATGATGATGATGATGATGATGATGCTGCTGCTGCTGCTGATGATGATGAGGAGGAGGAGGAGGAGGAGGAGGAGGAGGAGGAGGAAGCGGTGGGGCATGGCTGGCCGGGGAGGGACGGAAAGGTCAAGGAGGAGCAGGGCACGGGAGGAAAACGAGAAGGAGGAGGACGTGGACGAGGGCAAGACGAAGAGGGAAGAGGGAGGCGAAGAGGACGAGGATGAGGAAGAAGAGGAGTGGACGAGACGGCGACAGACGGGAGGTAGACGATGCACCAGCGCATGTGCGTCACGAAGCCACCCATCCCCCAAGCGCCTCGGATCGTCCAAGGTGGTATCTCCACCGTGTACTGCGTGTTCCGCATGAGAGGATGTTCCGGCCTGGTCATCGAAGGGGGGAGGAAGGAGGGAAATGAGAGGTAGCGCATTGCAGGGTGCCCCGAAAGGAAAAAAGGAGAGGAGATCCGGCGAGCGAGATGGCCAGCCTGATCTGCAGAGTCTCGCCGTTCACTTGCACATTCACCTCGTCGCCAATCTCGTACTCCTGCCGCTTGGGGGGAGAGGGAAACAGGGATGTGGGAAGGGAGGAGGGCTGGAGGTAAGGAGACAGGGGGGATTGAGGTCGGTGGACTCAGTCCACCGACCTGCCTGGTCGGTCGGCAATGATTGGGTCTCGCCGCGGGGGCCACCCGAGCACGCAAAACATCAAACCGATGGGCTTGCTCCGAAAGGGATTTTGTGGAAGCGGTCAAAACGTCAGTCGCCAAGAATCCGTTAAAGAAACAAGAACATGACGGTGGATTGCGACGAGAGGTAATACAACGAGGAGGAGGATGACGAAGAGGAGGAGGAGGAATAATAATATCAATATAATCAAGTCCCACTCTCCGTTTTCCCTCTCCTTGCCCGTGCCCCCATCACCTGCCCTCCCGCTCTCGTTCCCTGTCCCTGCCTCGTCCATTGCAAGCCAAAGTCTCACTTGGCCCCTTCCGCCAAGCACGAACATGTCCAACACTTGCTCCTGTACTGTGCAACCTCTCGTTCCACCTGTGATCAGTCTCCTCGAGCCAGCCCCCTAACCTTCGTCCCGTGCCGATTGTTCCTGCTCTTTGCTTCGCCAGCCACATTGTTCCTGTTTTTGTTTCCTTTTTTCCTTCCTCCTCCTCATCTTCCTCCTCCTCTTGTCGTTCTCTGGGCTCGTGCCACTTGGGCCCCAACATTTTGCCTGGGCCAAAACGTCCGCCTCGGACGTGGTGCTTGAAAGGGGGCCAAAGCCATCCGTCTGTCTGTACATCCATTTGCGCACTTTGTACTTACATGATTGTGTATCCCTGGTTGGCTAGAGGGACGCGTTATTCACAATCATGGCCACGGGTGACAGTTCGACAGCCAGACGGAAGTCGGCACGGCCGCAGCCGCTTTATCAACCGCCCCTTGGACAATGCTGCCGTCGCGGCCGCTGTAAGAGGGATCGGGTGTTAGAGAGTCTGAGACAGCCGTGCGCAATGGCTGCAACAAGAAATGTCGTTTTGCACAAGCCGCCCGCCGCCGCGCAGCCAGGCATGGGCAGCGACAAACCCGTTGGAGCCCTTCCCCAGGGCGGCTCCACGACGCCAGTCGCCACGCTCGAGGCTGCACTGAAGGGGACCAGGGCCTGGCAGCGAAGCTCCTGCCGAAGCAGCAGGCGGCGTTCGCGGAGCAAACGGCCGCGGCAGCCCACCCGTCGCTCACGGCGGAGAAGGCGGCGCGGCGAACCCCGGGAACTGGCGCGACGCGTCCGCCAGGCGCAGCCCGGCCACGGAGAGCCGCTGCGAGGACAACCTGCGGCGCGCCGAGACGACAGAGGAGGGCGGCGGCGAAGGCGCTCGCCGTCGCCGTGCTCAACAGGCACTCGGCTGCTGCTGCACCAGGCCAGGGAGGCAGGGCTCGCGGCCCAGCCGCCCGAGGGCGGCACCAGGCTGGCGACGGAGGCGCAGGACGGCGCCGCGATTATCGACCCCGCCTGGGGCGCCGAGTTTTTCCGGACAGGTCGACGACGCTGACTGCGGCGCGGAGGAAGAGGCTGAGCTCGAAGAGATCAAGCAGAGGCTCCGCGCCAAGGACAGCGCCGCGGCCAAGGCGACGCAAGCCAGCGAGTTGAAGGCGCACATGATCGAGCCGAGCAAGAAGCTCAGCGAGCGCATCGCCAAGAAGCGCGGGGTGGGCCCCGAGAAAGCCGAAGGCGAAAACAGAAGCGCCCGAAGGGCGGTGAGAGGCCAGCGCCCGGCGCGCCCTGACAGGAGCAGATGACGGCGAAGATGGCGCGCGTCCATGGCGCTACAGCCGCGGGCTCGGATGCGGGGTCTGGGCACCGAGACTGCTGGCGAGGAGCTCTGAGGGGCGGCGGCGGCGGCGGCGGCCTCAAGAGAAGCGACGCCTTCGACCACCTGGCCGCCTGCGTTGCCACCGACGGCCTCAACTGCTGCGCCCGCGGGCCGCTTCCGCGGACGCGGATGCGCCCGACCGCGTGAATTGTCCAGGCGCATCGCCAGTCTCGGACCGAAGGCTCGGGGCAACTTGACCTGCCCCTCCGCGCCCGGGCGAAGTGGGCCAAAAAGGCGAGAGCAACAAACGCGCGCTTCATCGACAGTCCAGCTCGGCGGAGAGGGGGCCTGACTCCAGAGGCTTCTGAAGGGGCGGAGGGGGGGGGGGCAAAGAGGGCGTGGAGCTCCTAGCGGGCGGGGGCCGTCACGCAGGCAGACTCCCCAAAAGGTCGCCAGCAATGCCTAGCCACTGTTCCGGAGGATCTGAGTTCCTCGACTGCGCCCCTGCTAATGGCTGTTAAATTGGCGGGCTAATCGGTCGTCGTTGCGCTGTTCTGCGCCCATCTCTCGGCCAGCTCTCCCACAGAAAAATGGGCCAAGCTCGGGGCGCTCCCCAGGGCAATTCAGCTTCCATGGTGAGAGGCCGGCGACGTCACTATCGATGAGCAAGTCTTTAGGCGTTCAGCGTTTCTCGAGAAGTGAAAAGGTTCCACCCGTCGGGCGGATATTGAGTTTACTTGCGCGCGGGCTTCAGAGCGTGGGCCTTGAATTTGTGCGCGTCTAGAATTGCTCGGGCCTCTGAGTGCTCATGGTCGCGCGTTGCGTCTGTCCGCGCGATCTCAGATGCCCCGCGGGGCCCGCGATGCGCCCTAGGAATTGAATTTCGCGGAGCTGATCTGCAACTGCCCGCGCGCGCCTCCAAGATTGCCGCATCGGCGCCCTCGGGCCCCGAGGCCCCGGGGGCGCCCCTAGACGGGGCCCGCATCTAGCGGGGCGAAGCTTGCTCAGCAGGCGCGCGCAGAAGAAGAATCGCGCGCGCTTCCGGGCGGCGCGCGAAGATGTTTTCCGGTGGTACTCCCATCGCCGAGCCCCGAGACTCTGGCGAGCCAACAAGTAAGTTCCCCTTATAAATGGGGGCCCAGCTGCGAGGCCCCAAATCCCCTGACCTGGGATAAAAACCTGGCCGGCGAATCCTGTTTTCAGCCATCAAGAAACATTGCTGGCGGCCCCGCGGGCGCCCCGTCGAAAGGCAACGCCGGTGCTCAGAGCCGAGTGGGGACCTCTTCTTGTGCAGGAAGCGCGGGCGAGGTCGAAGGTGGAGGCGCGGCACCTGCCCGCGGCCCCGGGGCATCGGGCATCTCATGGCTGCACTTCCTAGCAAGCTTCCTCGCCGCGCTGAGCGGGGCCAAACGGCGAAAGGTAAACTGTGCTAGCTTCCGCGCGCGGGCGCCCCTCAGCGCGATTCCACGGGGCCCCGCGCGGCGCGCGTGCAGCTGGCCACCATGGGCGCCCCGATAGCAAGTCCAATGGAGCCGCCAGAGAAGCATCAAAACGGGCATATCAGAATCTGCAGACGAGGTCACTCGCAACCCACCAAGGAAACCCAGCGTGACAACCCCCAGATGCGAACGAAGCCCCGCGCGGAGGAACGCAGGTGCTCGGCCGCGGCTCAACGGGCGCCCAAACCGACCAGCTGGGCGCCAATGAAAATGCCGCCCTGATGGCCGCCAGGACAGGCGCGCGTTCGGGCGCCCCCCGCGCGCGCCGCGCGCGACTTGGAAGACGCGCCCAAGCACGAAAGCGTGACCCCAACGCTGAGCGCATGCGCTGCGAGGGCGTGCCAAAGCAAGAACGGATGCACTTCCTGATGGACATGTAATCGCCACGGTCAAGAGAGCGGCCCGCGAGGCGCAACCAGTTTCTGCGGCCCCCGCAAGGCCAGCTCTCACGACACCGCCTGGGAACCTTCCCACTGGAGACTCGGAACCGTTCCGGGAAGTCGTCGAACGGCAGCCGCCGCGGCGCCCTTGCGAAGCGGCTGCGAGGCGACAAGCAGCCGGGCCACGACGTGGCCCATCTTGAGAGGCAGCCATTCGCGCGCAGGGAGGAGTTGGCACGGAGCGAGGATGACATAGTCGATTTTCGCGTCTTCCAGCCAAGCGGCCATTGGACGCGCGCACCCACTGGGAGGGCCAACGACCAGGCTCTGGGCAATGCTCGCGGGGCAATGCGTTTGCCGAGCGCACCGTGGACGGTGCCAGTCAGCTGGCTAAGGAGTTGCCGCAGGGGCAAGTATTGCCCCTGCACTTGCTTCCAACACACGCCAGCTCACATCGCCGCCAATGAGGAGAGCGCAAACTGTCTGGACTACATGATAGGCTTCGACATTGCGTCAGCCACGCTCGTGGATGGCATGTGGCTGAGGGGCTCCAGGCCACCTACCCACGGATGGGGGGAAGCCTCCATCCATCGCGCGTCAGCGTAGCCCCGCAGCAATTGCGCATGTTCGGCGCATTCGTCGTGCGCGAACTTGTCGCTGCTCGCCCGATGCCGCTGCGCTGATCGCGCGCTGATTGAGCGCTGATCGAGCACTAATCGCGCGCAGATCGCGCAATATTTGCACACTCGTGCAGCACTAATCGAGCTCTGATCGCGCAATGAGCGCGCGCTCGTTGCACGCTCGTTCATCGCGCTTTCATCGAGCGCGAATCGCGAGATCGCCGACGAATCGCAAGCCAGGTGGGGGCTGGTGGTCGCGCTGAAAGGATGCGACATGACGCGTTAATTTGTGCTGATTCCCAAGGAATGTTACGCGCTCTTTTCACGGGGCTCCCAGGCAAATTCATATTCCTTTTGGAAGTAATGCCAGGCGTGACGCGCTGCCGAAATTCGCACTGGGCCCCCTCTCACCATAGCGCCAACTCAATGCGTCGCTCAGCGGGGCCCGCGCCACGTCTCAGGGCCGCGAAATGCCTGGGTGAGTCCAGCAAGGCATGCCCGCCGGAGCATCGGGGCGCCGGAAGCCTCCGGGCGGTCTCTGGGGCGCCCCCAAGGAGCTTCGGGGGGGCCCAGAAAAGGCCGCCGGATAAGGCGAATCTACTCTACTCGGCTTTAATCGACCCTCCTCGCTGTAACGCGCGCTGCCCCATGTCGCCCAGCGCTGCTCGTCCATCTACCCCGCCGTGCCCCAGCTGGATATTGCGCCCTCCACTGCAGCCGACATGTGTGCTCGGTTTGAGCCTGCTCTACGCTGCTCAAATCTGCACTTGCCCTGCACTTGCCCTGCATCAAAATCTACCCTGCGCTCCGCTCTACTGCGCCGCTCTCTACTCGAATCTGCCCCGCCCCCCATCGCATCCGAGTTGGGCTTCTGCCCTGCGATGGTCCAGGCGCCGCTGGGACAGCCAGAAGGAGCCATCGCACTGGCAGGGGGCACCGCTGACATTGCAGAGACGGCAGTTGACTTCGCAGGGAAAGCAAATGCAAAAGCTCGGGGTCGCATGAACGGTCGGGGGCCTTAGCGGTCCACTTCGACCTGTCGGCGCCGAGCCCTGAGCCCCGACCCCCGCGGGCCGGGGCGGGGTGACCTCGCGCGTCGCAGCGGCCGGAACGGCGGCGGTAACAACAACAGAAACATCAAAACCGTGAGCAGCAGTGGCAATAGTGTTAGAAGTAGCAACACAAATAATAGTATTCGTCATTGTAGAAATCGCAATCGTAATAGTAGCGACGGCGCTGAACTGACGGCACCAGTGCGAATGTACGATCGTCGCCAGCAGTACTAGGAGTAGCTGCATTGGAAGTCGTTCCAGCTAGGGTAGCACTAGCGGCCGTAACACTATTGTGAAACAACAAAACATGCCAAATATTTCAAGCATGACCAGCGGACTTATCAGTTGACGCAGTGGCAACAGCAACCATGGCATTGACAAGGCGACTCCAAGCAGTAGTAGTAGTGGTGATACGACAGCAACCATCATTGTGATAACAACCTTTCTGCACTGCGAGTAGTAGCATGCAGACAAGAGGAGTGGAAGCAAATACGCGGTCGCAGGGCAATGCTATGACACATGCGAATGCACAGACATTGCGCGCGCAACAGCGAGTATGGAAGCATGGTTCGCTGTAGTAGTGGTGGAAGTGTAGAAATGGCATAGGCGAGAATAAAATTACGCCCCGCGGCACCAACAAAGACAGACAAGGCTCTCGCCATCGAGCTCAGCAAAACACTCCCTCGAGAAACGACGTTCGCGCAAGAATGCCGTTGCATTTGCTGCGCGGGGCGCCAATGAGGTTCCGGCTCGGCTCGGGCGCAGGACCACCCCTCCCCCGCCCACCCTCCTTCTCTTTCTATTCCCTCGCCGTCTGGGCGGCCGCTTCGGGCCAATCTCCCTGGCGCCCGCGCCCTTCCACGGAACTTCGGCCCCCTTGTCAGAGCCCCCCATCGCCTGCGAGGTGGGGCAGTCCCACTTTTTGCCCGCTGGCAGCGGGCTCGCGCGTTGGACCGACGCAGCGGGGCGAGCGCCCGGCGCGCGTCGCCCCGTCGTGCCCCCTGGAGATCGCGGGGCACGGCTGTCGGCAGCTCGCGGCCCCCGCGCGCCAAGCCGAGCGCGCTCTAGGGCAGCCGCTCAAGGGCGGGGCGAGAATTTGGCGGGCGAGGCGACGGGCGAACTTGCGGCGAAGCCCACGTCGACGGCGGCGCGGCAATGGCCGGGCTCAGATAATGCGTCTGGGGGAGGCGGCTCGCAGGTTAGCGGGCCAGCCGATCGGCGGGGTGGGCGGCGCTCTTCTGGCGGCGACCGGCCCCCGGCAGAAGCACGCGGCTGCCGCGGAGAGCTTCGCCAACCTAAGGGCGAGAGAATTGGCGCGCTGGGAAGGGCCAACTCTCCGTGCACTTGCGCGCGCGGAGTCGGGCAGCCGCGGCTTCTTTTCGTCGCTTCCAGGACTGGCCCAGCCTGGCGAACTCATCGGGCCATGCCCATGGAGGCTATGAGCCCGAGGTCGACGAACGGTCTGTCTCTGGCGCGACCTTGGTGCATCGCGACGGTGCCGTCGACAGCGCGGCGCCGAATTTGCACCGCGCTCGGAGCGGCGCAGCGCCGGGTGGGCTCATCCGTAAGGCTTTCGATTTCATCGGGCCCCAGGCGGAGGTCGAGCGACTCCCGCGCCTGACGGCGCGCGACTTGAAGGCGGACTTGCGCGCAACGAAGCCCCGCGCAGGCGCGGGCGCGGGCCGCTCGCGGCCCGCGGGCTTCGAGCGTCTCCCGCGAGGGGCGCTCGAGGAACTGCGCCATCTGCTCGTCGCGAGCGAAGGAGAGCTATCGTGGTCTCGGCGACCTTTTCGCATGATCGGCCGCCAGCTCGGAGAGAAGTCGGGCGGCGACGGAGCCATCGGCTGCTCGCCATGCCGCGTCGAGCATGGTTTATCGCCAGGGGGGCGCAGGTGCGCGGATGGCCCGCTGCCCACGCTGCCCAGGCCGACCCTGAGGACGCTGCAGTCGCTGGCAACGGCGCACGCGGGAGCTGCAGAGAAAACTGCAGCCCTGGCTTCGGCGACCCTACGGACATGCGCTTGGGCCACTTGCACGGTGCGGAATGGATGCCCGCCAATGATTATGTTCTCGGGGTCGCAGCTGTGCTCGGAGCCCAGGATGCTTGTCCCAGCTCAGCGCCTTCTCGGGGGCGTTCCATTCGACGCCGTCAGCGGTGCAGGGCCTCAGGATCGACGCGGGCCTGGCCCACTGCGCCAGAAGATCAGCATGGCGTGCCCGTCGATGACGGAACGGATGTGGATAGATGACCTGTAGCAGCGGATTAACGCGTTCGCATGTTCGAGGTGCTTGGATCCGAGGCAGCACGGCCACGGTTCGGAAAACAAGGCAATCGACGCTCGACGTTGCGCCAAAGAGCGTGGCCACTTAAACTCACCATGCGGACGCGGCTGCAACTGCGCGCGCTCAACTCATGAAGGGGGTCAAACGGAAGTTCAACTTTTCAGCGCCTGGCAGTCCGCCCAAGTCGCGGTCGACCTCGGCGCGGGGCGTCGCCGCGGCAGCGAGACTGTCAGGAAGAGGGCGATCGAGGCTGCCGAATATCATTGTCTCCTTTGGCGCTGCGCTGACGCAGCGCGGCGGCGGCGCGGTTCGCCGACATGCGGCGAACTGGGCCGCAAACGTCAAACATCTACGGCCACCAGGTACACGGTATGTTCGGCCACGCCATGCAGCTCCAGCGGCGCCGTCTCGGCGCGGCTGCGAACTCGTCAAAGAAAAGTTGCGGTGTAACTGCGCGTCCGGCTTTGAGGCTTCCAAGCGCTGGTCTAGGAAGTCTTGGAGTCGCGATGCCCGGGGCACGTGTCGAACAGGGGCTTTCAATCTGAAAATCAGAACCTCAGCTACGCAGCCCCATCCCTCTTGCGTGGCCGCGAATGAATGGTTCAACATATGTTACACTCGGGGTCCCCATTCGCCGGTCGTGCTGCGCCTGCTTGAAGGTGGATGACATCCAGGCGCTCCTACCTCATAGGGGCGTCCCGCATGACGCGGGCCACGGCGGACATGCCTGGATCTTCCAAGAGGGCGAATTTGTGGGCCTTGACCAGGCGGCGCCTTTGCTGGAGGAGCTGGCGTCATCCGGTGCACTTGAACGTTGTCGATAGGCAACGGGGCTCTTCTACGGGGGGGGGGGGGGGCATATCGCTTAGATGGCCTGTTACCGCAAACTCATCCAGGACGTCCAAGACGCGCGGGAGGGCAAGCAGCGCTCCGAGCCCATGACGTGCATCGCTTCAGGAGGTTTTTGGCTTCGGGCCAAAAAGTCTCGATGTCAATCGTTGTTCTTCAAACGGATGTTTGCGGCGTGCCAAGGCTCGGGGCACTGCCGCGCGCCGCGCCTGGACATGCGGAAATAATGAAACATCGATTGCGCATTCTGACTCATATGATATGCTTGAGCAAACCCTAGCTGAACAAGATGTGTTTCCGTGTCCTTGGCTGCGGGGACTCATCCCCGCGGCTTTCCAAAAGCAGGTGAGCCTGGGGCCCGCAACATTCCAACAACTACATGGACAAAAGGCCTCCTTTCTAAATCTGGCTCTCTCTTTTGAAACGCCTCCCGCATTTTTCTGCCCAGAGCTCGGGAATTCGAGCTACAGGGAGGGAGGGCGGCTCCGTGTCACTTTCATGGTCCTGCCTGAAATCTCCTCGCAGGGTGCGGCAATCAAACTAGACACTCACGACGCCTACGCGGATGGACAACTGCGCGCTTCAATGCCGGTGTGCCGCTTCGACAACAGACGCGAGGTCCTGTGAAGCTCCAGCTATCTACGTAGATGCAAGGCAATATTCTCCGTCGGTTTGTCACCATTCGGGCCCTACCACTGTCTGTAGCGAGGCCGCCGAACTCTGACGGGGCGACGCCATCAATATGTACATCCACTGCCGCTGGCCAGGCCCATGCTGAGACAAGAAGCGGTGTGCACGCCCCCCTCTCTCGGCCAGGGAGGCCGATGCACTGCTCCTGGAGACAGAGAGGGCCTGGCAAGAGGCGGCAAGTGTGCACGCGCCTCGTCGGCCCAGGCTTTCGGACCATAGTTCGGGCCTCCAGCGGACCATCGGGACAATCCAGGCCCCCCCCCCCGCCGCTGCGGACGAGGCGCAGCTGCTGACGGCGCCCAACGGCGAGACCCCCTTCAAGAGACGAGAGCTTGCTACAACCGGTAAGAATGCCCCCCAACCTTCCCGAATCCCAAACCCTTCTGCGGAGCTCCAGGATCACGCACACATATATATACATATATATATAATCGAATACGACATTGACTACACAATTACATTAACCGGAGCTTGTCCTTCTCGCCGAATCTACGATCGATGCATCAACTCATCGCGGATATACGGAGCATCCTACGTATGTTTTGTAGATTCGACGAAACTGAAAATTTTAATGGTGAATCCGCCAGCCCTGAGGGGCCACAAGGCTCCGCGGATTAGGTTTGTTGCTCCCTGCTCCCATTATGGTTTCAAGCCTCCCATATTATCCTTTACGGTCAAATTTCCAATGGAAAATGATTGAAGTCCTGGCAATCCCCTGGTTACCACCCCCTGGAGCGTTTCTGAAATTTCCGCGGGGTCACGGGACATGCCATAATACATTATATTCGCGCCCAAAGCCACACACCCACACAACATACCAGACCCCATGGTAAATTAAACAACACTCGCGTACCTGAAGCCACGAACCCTTGCAGGTTACGTTGTGTTCGCGCCTCCAAGACCAGAACATTTTGTACATTGCGACATCCTCGCAACCGAAACAATGCTTGTTTGTTAATCTCTCCCTCTCTCTCTTTTGATTTCTCTCCCTCTCTCTCTCTCTCTCTCTCTCTCTCTCTCTCTCTCTCTCTCTCTCTCTCTCTCTATATATATATATATGTGAATTTGGATTACTGCCTCTCTCTATCTCTCTCTGCCTGTCGCGAATTGCACAATAATTGCGCCCCCAAAGTGATGAACCTCGTAAAGACCTTGATGCTCGCGCGCTGTTAAGACAACTACCCTTCATTTTTATATAACATGAAGCAAGACGGTACAAGAGGCCTCCGAGACGCCCAAGAGTGCTCCAAGGCGCCCAAGATGGCCCCAAGACGGCCCAGGATGCTCCTAAAAGGCCCCCAAGAGCGCCCAAACACCGCACCCCAGAGGGGCCCAAGAGGCCAACATCTATTTTGTGTTTGATTCAGATTGGCACGCTCATATCTCCAATGGCCCACCTTCGGAATCCCGACGCTGCTTCACGACGGCGCCCACGCCTCAAAACATAACGCTTTCATGCCTTATCATCCGAGAATCATCCGAGAGAGGGGGCCGACGGCAGGGGGCGAAACGGATAATCCGCCCGGGTCGCCCCAAGAAGCCTTTCTCACTTCCCTGATCGGGCGCTCGCCGCGGGTGCAGAGAGGCGAGAGCACGCTTTTGTTCCACGTGGCAGCTCGTCGTCGCATCGCCCTCGCCCTAGGTAGTCGGCGTTGTCCTTCTCCTCATCCACATTTCTCCGCCCTGCCCCCTCCTCCGTCGCTCCTCCTCCGCCGCGCTCAGAGGAGGACAGGGCGCCGATGCCGCCGCCCCCCTCCTCCTCCTGCGCTCGTACCGAGGCGAACAAGTTCCTCATCCTGACAGACGACTGGCAGCAGCGGCGGCTGCTGCTGCGCCTCCAGCCGCGGGGCGCGCCTGGAATTCTGTAGTAGTTGGCGTGGAGGCTGGCGTGCTGCTGGTTCCCGTTGCGCTGCTCTCTCGAAGAGCAGTTCGGGAAAGCGGCGCAATGGAGGAGGAGAGAGTCGGGAGCAAAGCATCGGCATCGGCAGGACTCAAAGGGAGGGAGGGGCGGGAGGAGGCGAGACAGTATAACTGGTGCGCGGCCACAATATAGGAGAAGCCAAGAGGAGCGGGATTACTGAGACCAAGACGGTGGATCGGACAGTGAGAGAAAAAAGGCATATAAAGTACACGTCTCAAAAGAGCTCTCATGCGGGGGCAATCAAAATAGTGAGCCTGTGAGTCACCGCACCCGCATCCGAACGCACAGGCGTGACCTGCACCTTGAAAGCGGCTGTCTGTTGTCCACCCTCCAGAGAGGGTTTTCACAAAACTGTTGCCCCACGGCTGTGGGCACATCTTGATGCAGCGCTGCACTTCAGTCCAAGGATTTTTTTCCGATCGCTCGGGCACTGCCTGGGAAGAGATGGAGGAGACGGGCAGAGAAGTCTCGGACGAGGGTCGAGGGGAACAGATGGGAGGACAGCTGGGCAAGGGCCGCTCTCTGGACTTTGTCGCCATCACACAATGCATCAGCCGCGGCGCGCACAGCGAGCTGGCCAGCTTGCTGCCATTTAGGATATGATGGAAAACCGTTCGCTGCCTCTTGCAGCTCGTGCACGAGACATGGGCTCGTCCAGAAAGTGGGGTGCCTCTGGCCGCTGACGAAAGCGGCGACGGGCAGGCATTCGCGCGCACTCTCTTCGAGCGTCGTTGAGAGTTCGGCCCAAATCGAAAAGGTCTTAATTGCAGAGCGAATCAGAGTGGCCATATTCATGAGAATCGCGCTTTTCACCTTCGGGCCGCCCCACTCGTGGAGGTGAAGCCAGTCGGCCCGCGAGAGGCAACAGTGCGGCATCTTAAACATCATATCAAACAGTCGGTGCCCCTGGCGAGCAATATCGATATACGGCAGTCGCTGGAACTGACTGACATAAGTCAAAGTAGAGAGCGCACGACTATCATATAGCATCGCAGTGATTGGCGGCGGCGACCCAGCAGCGGCAATGGCAGTGGCTCGACTAGTCCACTTGCCTACAGGGCCTGTCCATGAGGCCTGGCCAGCACCTGGTCCGATCTGAAGCCCGAGGTATTTCAGGAAACTGGCGATTTAAAATTCGGCCCACTCTGGAATATTGGCCAGGAGCCACGACGAGTACAGCCTCGCGACCCTGGGAGAGAAATCCCCGACCAACGGGACCAGCACACACTTGTTCACGTTAAGGTCTAAGTTCGCCACGCGCTTGCAGGCCCTGAAAACCGTAAAAAGTTTTCGCGAGGCTGTAATCCTAAAAAGCACACTACCCTTGTCATCGGCACAAGCCCTCACGAGTCCAAGTTTGGGAGTTTCTACTAGCGCCTCGAAGTGGAGCATGAACGGGTGCGACGGCAACGCGTAGAGCATCCCTGACACTGGACACCCTTGGATAATCCCAGAGCCAATGGGAAAGAGAACACGGAGCCCTCCGCCAATCCCTCCCAAGCACCATACATCCATATAGATCATACCCAGGAACCCAAGAAGAGGACCAGGGAGAGACAGTGATTTTAATATCTTGAATATACAATCATGATTTATTGATGGAAAAGCTTGTCCGAAATCAAAAGCGGCTAGAACTGGTAGTTCGTGTACCCACGTCCTCCTCCATGGACGTGATACGGCTGATTGTGTCTAACTCTAGCACATTCTCGCCAAAGTTCCGCGTCGGAATGAATCCCCTCTGAGTGCGATGCACCAGCTGAGGGAGACGACGGGTGAGAGCACGGCAGCAGACATTTGTGAGTATTTTGATGTCGGCGTTTTTCAGCCCGAGGGGCCGCGCCTGGCTAGCATGACGGAGAACCTGAACCTCATATCCTTCCTCTTCTCCTTTGGCAAGAAATGCTCCACGAAGTTCATTGAAACCATATGGCAGCGACTTACCCTCCAACATCCAGGAAAGCGCATTCCAAAGGACTCTGGAACCTTCAGGATGATATCTCCAAGCATCATATGGCAGCTGATCGGGCCCTGGGGCGCTGGAACCAATTCTCCGAAGACATTTCTGGATATCAAATTCTGTTGGTGGCGGTAAGTCGCCCAAGTCGGTTCCGAAACCGAAGCGGTCCAAATAGTGCCGAGCAGCGGCACCATCAGTAGCCTTGGCCTCAACATTGGGGCCCAGTGCCTAGCCGACTGATCCAGCATGCCCGAAGGAGACGTGATCGCCTGGTTGTTGCTTTCAGGTTCAGGAGTGGGCCGAAACCCTTGGAGACAAAGTTTTCTGTCGAACGGGGCCCATAAGCGCCCTCTCTTCTGTGGACCTCGGATCCGTTGGCGAAGCTTAGCCTCGGTCGGGCCGATCTCGCAGTTCTGCAACTGCTTGCTCGCAAACTCTTTGGCAGACTCGAACAGGCGGCCGTGCTCCTGCTCGGTTGCCAACTGGAAGGCCGGAGGGTCCAGGAGCTCCGCCCGGGTGCAGTCAGCACTGATCTGGATAAACTTGGCGCCAAGCGGGTGCGTGCCTATCACACGACGGGCAAGAGGGGCATTTTGCTGCCAAATTTCTCTCGAAATCGTTCTCAAAATAATCAGACGAGATAGGGGGTCATGAGGTTTGTGTCGGATGATCGCGTCGCGCGTCGCTCGGGCAGCTTCACGCATCATCGTCTTGTGGCAGTCGAGAAGGAGTGGGGGAGAGAGCTGCGAGGTGTCCACTTGCGCCATAATCTTGGACAGGTTGGCCTGGTACTCAGGCCGTCGAAAAATCTCATTCGGGATCGCACGCTCCTCGGGCTTGGTAGCTGACCTCTGAGACATCGTGAACGAGATCCCCACGTGGTCAGAGATGAGGGTGTCATTGAGGGTATCGGGTTGCCCGTGCGTCCTACCCCCCGTGCATGATTGGGTCAGACACCAGCCTGGAGACGAGACGAAGAGCCTATCAATACTACTCAGCGTGCCCCGAGCTGCATTGAAATGAGTCGGTTCATTTAGTTCGATTTCCGTCATCTTCCCGAAAAGCCGATTCCAGGCACGGCACTGCGAGCGCCTCCAGTCCTGGCCCTGGGTGATCGTTATGGGTGAGTCCTTGTTAGCAGCTATCGGGGGCGCTGACGAAATATTGAAGTCGCCACCTACGATGACCAAGATCCTCTCTGGGTCCTCAAGAGCTGCCTCGAGGTCCCTGGAGATAGCCTCTATGATCGAGTCCCGTTGTCCACTAGATAGCCCAAAATTGTGAATGTTATAGTGGTAGATCCTAGCCCCATTGCTAAACTCCAACCGAACATTCAGAGCCCGCCCTCGAACAAGAGGAATGTCCCTAACCTGCGGCGGGTGCTCAGCTCCAGCCGTCTTGAAGTCAGGAACGAAAGTGATGACGCCTCCAGCAGGGTGAGGATCAAGAGGGAGAAGCGAGTGAAAAGCACGAACAGGAAGACGAAGGCGATATATCATATTGTCAATGTGTGCAGGTGTGCCGTGAGACTCTTGAATCCCCAGAAGAGTGCCCTGGCCTACCATCTTCTTCAGGTATTGGAGCTTCCTATCTCTGCGATGGGGTTTGAAGTAGAAACGAGAGCGAGCGTTCCAGGAGCCACAGGAGAGAGGGGCATGAGACGGATGCGCGCGGCACCAGGCCGCAAACAGTATGTTAGGACCACTGCACAGGAGGCAGTCCTGACACAAACTCAGCGATGGCATCAGTGATCCGCGTCTTGTCGATGCCCTCGGCGACGATGTTCTCGGCCGACCACTCGACCGTCGGGGGTAAGTCGTTCGGGTTGGGCTCCACCTTGATGATCGGCTTCCAGCCCACGGACGCAATCCCTTTCGCACGATCCGCATGGAACCGCTTGGCAGGGCACAGCAGCTGGCAAGTTTTACGAATCTGCTTGACCAACTGCTCACGTTTGATCTGGCATGCACTCTTGTCTGAGTCGATGTACAAGTCCTGACGCGCTCCTTGCGCATCATTGATAGAAAGGCGCTCCCACTGTCCAGACTGAGAGTCCCGCAGCGAGCCGAGGAGCTGGTGGATCTTCCGAGCGGTGTAGTTGACGTTGCCACGGAGCCGAATGTTCTGCCGCGTCGCCATCTCCGCTCCCTCGAAGGTGCAATCGTCCATGCTGATGTTGTTGCGCTCGATGATCGGCCGAAGAGCAGTGCGGAAGTTCTCCTTCGGGACGGCAGTACGTGTCCTTGCCACCAGGATCGCGCCATCAGGCGTCCTGTCAAAGACGGAGCGGTCCACAATCGGAGGTTGTACAGGTTCTTCTGAGCGTAGCACACCAACGAGCCGCTGCAGCTCCTTGATCTGGTCGCCCATGTCGTCCAAGCGCTTGTCGGTCGTATTCTTATAGTTAGAGAGGTTGGGCTCCACTGACGCCATGCGTCGTTCCACCTGAACAGCAAACCCCGAGCAAGATCGTTGGACAGTGCTGGCCAGCGTTCCCACAGAGCTGGCGATGCTAGTCTTGACCTCAGACTCAACGGCTGCGATGGAGGCCATGAGCTCGTCCTTCGTGCTATCGATGTAGGCCTTGATATTGATCGGTTCACCATCATCAGCGGATGCGTACCCGTCGTCATCAGCAGCACCAGCAAGCCGAGCACGTTTGCGCTCTGCATCCTTGCGGAGCTCCTCCTGGGATTCCGGGAAGGTCGGGGCAGCAAGCAGCTGAGATGCGAGAGAAGCTGAGACAGCATTGCTGGCCATCGAAGCGAAACTGAAGTATGGTAGTTCCCTGGGCTGAATCCAGGCTGTGCAGTATGGGGTGTAATGTGGGGAAGAAAAATGCGGAGACCCTTGTCCTGGGGGCCTCTCCAGGGTCTCACTCGCGTGCGGCGGGCGCTGGCCACTCGAGACGGAGGTTGTCCGAAATGGCCTTGAGCCAAAATGGCTTGAGCCAAAATGGCTACGGAACGCCCCCCTCCTCCTCCTCCTCCTCCTCCTCCTCCTCCTCCTCCTCCTCCACATGCATGTTCGATGCTGTCCCCGTTGGCACGCGCGCTTGCCTGTCGCACCACGAACCACACGAACAGAGCTCGCGAAGCAGAGCCGCAGACCCCATCGAGAACACGCCAGGCGCGTCTGCTCCGGGCCTCGCGAGGAAGACGGCCCTGGGGACGGGAAGACGCTTAGCAGCTCCGAAGTCATGCTGTGGACCCTCGGAGGCCAAGGGCAGGCGAGGCCAACGAACTTACCCCGCTTTTGACCACCCTCGTTTCCGAACGGGGGCCAAACAATACAATCTGCGTGGCGAAGAGGCGTGTGGTATGGCTTGGTCTTGCCTGGAAGCGTAAGCAGGGCAGTCATCTCATCTTGTGAGAGGGGGGAGGTCTTCGGACGTTTCTGACCCTTGTCTGCTGGAGGCCTCCAGGGTCCCACAGGGGTCAGGACCTGTGGCGGGAGCAATTCAAAACGTACCCTGCAGCAACAATGGTCCACGCTGGAGTTGCTCTGGTTCGCACTTGCTGGTCTCCACATCACTCCATGATCCTCCTTCGCGAAGTTTCCTCGCCATTCCGCTCCAACTCCCACCTGCTCCTCCTGCTCTTCCACCTCCTCCTCCTCCTCCTCCTCCTCCTCCTCCTCCTCCTCCTCCGCTTCTCTTCATCCTCAACGTCCTCGTCGTCGTCATCGTTGTCGTCATCGTCATCGTCGCCCTCCTCATCTTCCTCGCCTCCTCTCCCCCTCCTCCGCCTCGAGATGCCACCGGGTGTCAGTCCTAGAAGAGTCACCGCGAGATATGAGCAGGAATATACACAATATTTCGAGCAGGAGGGGAGAAGGATAGTTCAGAAGAGCTGATTAGGAGGCAGAGGAATACAAGTGGAGGCAGGAGGGGCAGGAGGAGGAAGCGGAGGTGGATCAGGGGAGGATGGGGCAGGCCGACGGGGAGGACAAAGAGGATTGGATTGCGCATCGGCAACCAAGTCGGTGCGAAATACTTGCACTCCAGCTTGGGCCAGTATTTCGATATGAAAATCTTGGCTCCCATCGTCTCGTACAGTGCAAGGGCAAGACGCTGCCTCCCCACCTCTCGCCCACTCTCGCGCGTCCTGGCAGACAAACGAGCCGGGGACGCCGAGAGTGTCAGCGGAGGGGTCGACCGCAGCCGTGGCGTCGCCAGGGCCCGTGTCCGTCGGGTAGTACCTCCCATGCTCCCGCTTCTCCTACTGCTCCTCCTCCTCGTCCTCCACCTCATCAGGAGGGGGAGGACGACGACGAAGGAGGGATGAAGGAGAACGACGAAGGAGGAGAGAGGAGGCCGACGACGGAGGAGGGAGGAGGACGACGACGCAAGGGATGGCGCGAGGAAGAACGACGACGAAGGAGCAGAGAGGATGACGCCGGCGAACGAGGAAGAACGAGGACGACGACGAAGGAGGATGGACTACAAAGGAGAGAAGGCCGACGAGGACACAGGTGGACTACTAGTTGTCATAAGAAAGGACTGAGGTTTAAGATCACACCTTCCTAACAACAGCCCATAGTCACAAAACAACGTGTGATGTTCCATATCAGCTTGAGGAGTGAGGGCCTCCTCCTTCCTCTTCATCGTCGATATCATCCTCTATGCTGCTGCTGCTGCTCCTCGCGGTCCACCTCCTCCTCCTGCTCTATTATAATGCTGGTGGTGCAGCTGCTGCTGCTGCTGCTGGTATCTTGAATTTTGCGCGGACTTTGGATGCAAAACTGTAGCGTTCCTAGCTGCTGCTGCAGCTGCTGCTGCTGCTGCCCCTCATCCTCGATCTCACCCTCCCACGTTCGACTCCACCATTCTCCACCCTCCCACTCCGCGCATCGTGGTAGCATGGTGGGGGCAGTGGGGAGGGCGGTGCGAAAATGGACTTGGCCTCAGGGAAAACGTGTGAGTGGCGCTGGTAGTGGTTTCTGCAACTGGAGCTCGTATGCTGACCAGAGTCGCTCTTCCAGTGCCCAGCGTGCTTCAAGACGCCGTGGTGATCGTCTCCGTGCTGCACAAAATGGTCGTGTGATACGCCGATGCAGCGCCCGCATTTTCAGTGCTGGATGGCGATGTGGCGGACGAATCCGTCATGGTGAATTCCGTGGGAGTGACAGACTCTGTGATGCTGATAACTGACGGGATGCTCAACTTCGTCGTTGTGGACAACATTGTACCACTCGACACTCGGTCCCCTGGTGCTGGACAACTCCGCGATGCCCAGCTCAGTCGAGGTGAATACCGCG